>CABFOW010001585.1:127327-139296 GCA_902141385.1 Timema californicum
CCCCCCTACTATCCTGGAGATGTTCTGTTCTATCTTCTCTTTTCTTCCTTTCAATAATTTTGTTTTGTCTTTCGTCTCCTTGAAGATTTTTTTTAGAGTCTTAATTTAAAAATTTATGTATTTATGTCCCCATCTACTGTCTGTATGTTTGACCAATTTGTTTTCATATCTTCTTATTATTAATAGTCAAAGTAAAATTGTTATTGATTTTAACATATCATTTATCAACCAAGAGTTTTATAAAAAAACTTATAAACCGAGTACAGTAGAATCAGAACATAAATCAAAGCTTTTAAAATAGTTTTTATAGACAAAATAGTGTTATTAAAGCCATTCCATACCTCCACCCGCCAAACAAATTTTTTTTTACATCGTCCTAGGCCCCTTAAGTCCTGTAAATGACTATAATCGCATGAGTGTTAAAACAGAAAGGCGAAAAAACACCCTGAAACGGGGGTCAAACTCAAACCCTTCCTTCTCTGAGTACAATGGAGTAGTGTTGAGTTCGTGAACAGTCATCCGCGCGGTCATGTTGACAGCTCTGCCAGGACGGCTCGTTTTGACAGCTGTCACGCGATGTTGTGAGGGTTCAACTCGAAACTTTATCGCGCCGGATAACTTGTCATTCATCACTCACCGGGAACTTCCCGTACGACGCGCATCAAGTCGTGTGATTCATGGGGAACTGTCGTTGAGCCATGGAGGGACCTCTGCCGCATCGGTACCGGTGGGCTCGCGGATAAAGGAGTCATCCTCGTCTGGTCTAGCTTGACGGTGTCGAGTAGGTTTTGGGTTAGAATCACAACCGGATGAACTGAGGGTGTTTTTTCCTAAATGGTTTCCCACGCTTCGCCTACGCAAATGCGGGCACATTTCCTTTAATATATGCCTTACTCAACCCTACTCCATTAGTCTAATTGAATGGGTATAGCTCCTAACGATTCATGCGAACCAAAGGAAACATGACTGGGTAATCGTTGGTGCAATAAGATGGTTTAGATCTTAAAACTATCATTAAATTGTTTTACATAATTTTTATTGGTTTGAGTCTCGGTGGAGTCTACATTTCTTGATATTTACTGAGACCGAAAGCGGGCTAAGTACAAGCATTTTGGAATTGACTAGAATGCAATTTCAGATGATAATATAACTTTGTTTTTGTTAAAGACTTAAGAAAAAATCCAAGAAAATGGGTCAAAATTAATAATTGTACAAGACAGATTAAAATCATCTTTCCTTAACGAGGTGGTGCAACCTGGATTCTCTAAAACAAATTAATTAGTCTGTACATCTGCTCCAGTGGCCGCATGGTCTAAGGTATCTCAGGGAGATTGAGGTTCGAATCTGGGTCGGGTGCATTGAGGATGGCTTTTTCCTAAATGGTTTTACACTTTCCTTTCGCCTAAATGCGGGTATACTTCCTTGAATTCTACCTTCCTTATCCCTAATTCATTATGGTAATTAGTACATGTGCGTCTAGCCTGAACAGGTAGTAAGACGCGGTGCTAAAAAAACAAACTCACAATCCTAAAAATATTGGCCGAGTCCGCTAGCAAGATCGATAATCTCTCTTTTTTTTTATTCGAAATAAGTATGTGATTTTTTTTTTAAACTAAGAACTTATTTGACAAGTAATTATAAACAACACGAAAGAATCAATAAATTTATTTTCGTTCAACATATATTTTTGCAACATGACATTGAATGAATTAATGAATGAACTAGAAGCGAGCATTCACGCACCGGTGAACACGATGATCAAGGTATCAATATCGTTTTGGTTTGACGACACCACCGTGTGTATCGAGATTCCCCCCTCCCCTTTCTCCCTAAATGTTGTATTGTTTCCCTACACAATAATGTGTGTACATTTAGTCTAAATTATACCTTACTCATCCCTATGTAATTAGTATAACTATGCGTCTATGGGTATTAGGGTGATATGCACGGGATGAAACAAAACACGTAGCTACAAAGATATATTTAAATAAATATAACATTTTTTTTTATCGTCAACGTTGTCAATCTAAGCTATAAAACTACCCTAAAGGGCAGAAAGTCTGATGCAATCTTAAAAGAAGATACTAAGGTGGTGCCAGTTAAAATTTAACGGCTAACCTTTAACGTATCCAAGTCGTTTTCCTCTCGACGGCGATCTATTTATTCCACCAACAATATTTGTGCAATATATTTTCAAGTGTACATTTTGATAAGGGAGAGATAAGATTTCAAATACCGGTTGTGTCTACTGAGGGTGTTTTTTCCTTAATGGTCCCCCCCCCAACTCTCCTTCCACGCAAATGCGGGTACACTTCATCTAAATATAACTCTCATCACCTAAAACAACTAACATAATTATTACATAAGCGTATAACCCAGACGTGGTGCTAAAAAATAAACAAAAAAATTCCGGTGTTTCAACTTGTAATCATTGATCACAATATATTGAACAAGTCTGTGGCCGACAGGTTAGTAGGTTGGTACGCTTCAACTCCAGAGGGCAATCATACTGCACCACAAGAACAGACCCGCACCGGTGGTCACGTAGTCCAAGGCACAATAGTCTGGGTTTCTGGTGAAAGAGAGGTTGACTTTCAAGTCGAATCTTCATAGGGTGCATTGGGGATGGGGGTATCCACATGTGATTGAGATGGTTCTCCCATCCCCACTGCACGAGAGTGTGGACTCATTTATTGTCCCTACTCTCTCATTCCTTCACCATAGAGAAGGCCGTTAAATAACATCAATTTTAAAACGTGTAAACGCATCGCGCGTCTTACTACCCGTTCGGTGTATACGTTTATTGACTTATTTACGCCAATGGGTTAGCGATGATGAAGGTTAAATCTAGAGGCAGTGTACCCGCATTTCCGTGAAGAAAGAATGGATAAACATTTAGGGAAAACCACCCTCAGTACACCCGACCGGGATCGAACCGCAAGCTCCCCGTCATCGGCAGTCAAGTCTAGTGCGAGAGTAGTGCCTTAGACCATGCGTCCACCGAAACGGGTCTCATGAAGTGTTGACTGTTTGGTTAAAAGTTCATCACATACCATGTGGACAGTCGAGTTTCAGGGCGAGCTCACAACATAACACGGTATCATAATTTTATTGCTAGGGTGCTTTCACAAGATACTAGACTGTAAATTCACCACCAACACTAGTAAATTGGCAGCGCTGAAAATATAAAGCTTGACTTTTGGTTTTTTTAGGGTGCGTTTTTAGGGTGCTGCTAGGTAAGTATCAGTTGTCCCAAGCAGTTTAAACTAAACCCCAACTTGAATTACTAATACAAGTTAAAGCTGAGAATACTAGCTTGTAATTTTTATGTTTCGGCTGTCGACCAAATTCCGATGTGTGACTGTTAAATCTTGTAACCTAACAAACATCATTAACTTTCTTTCTAAATAAACCTGTTTGTTAAGTAGTTGCTGTACATGTTTAATTTAGGGATAAAATACTACATTTCCCATTAAATAGAACTATCTGTGCTTTTACAATTTAGAGAATCCGTACAACTTCCTTTCATTGATCCGGATAATCGAGTGTCTATTCTACTAGACAACCGATATACGTGTATTACATATTACTGTGTAGTACAAAATATTCTCGATTATACCTCACTCTCTCTCTCTCTCTCTCGTTATATATATAAGATGTGACTTAGCTATACAGTAGAACCTGACTATTTCGAACTTCCGTAATTCAAATCATCTTTAATTCGAATTTTTTGCCCGGTCCCTTGAATTCTGTATTAAAACAATGTTAAAAAATCGTGAATAGTTCGAATTTTGTTTTGGTTAGTTCGAACTTTTCGCAAGTTGTAATCTACTGTGCAGTATTGTTTTCCTACGTCTAGTCGCAGCGCCCTGTTGTTATATTTTTGGAATAGAAAAGGCGACGTTGGAATGCGGTCAGTACTCTTATTCACGCCCTTATCCCTCCACCGCTCACTCATACAGTTCTGTACTCCGTTAATCAAGGTAGAACCTCTCGAGCGGTTACGTGCGCTGTTCTTAGTGATTCGGTCGTAGCGATATTCTTGTGACGTGCGAGTTTATTTGGTTTAGTACATACTATACAGTAGTGTTTGTGTGAGTTTGTATCGTGATGTCACTGTCCAAACCAAACCAAGTTTTTGAGCTTGGCTGCAAACTTAACTGTGTTTCTTTTCAATTCCTTTTAAGAAACTTATTTAAATCACATTTTTTGATATTTGTATTTTTTCTTGGTCTCTTCAAGTTCGAATTATCCAGGTTCTACTGTATGAATATATATATATATAGGGCTAAATTACATTGAACTAAAACCATCTGAATCAAATGCAAAAAAATATATTTTGTGATTTTCAACACAAAATTCTACGCAATCCAAAAACTAAAATGTCAATCCCCCTGTATTTGTTTCATTAATATCGGGAACAAATCACGTGACACAAATTAAACAAAATATTAATCCGCTAAAGTATAAAAAGAAAAAGAAAAACTCAAAGCGCCGTTACGTTGAAACGGGAGAAATCATTGCACATACGACCGGCATTACAGTGAGCGCCACCCCCTTCCTCCCCTCGACGTATCAAACACGATTAAAGAGGAGAAGGAGCGGGGTGTAGACGCCATAGAGGAACGAGAATAGAGTGTTCACTTCCTACTTGCCGCTGAAAAACATTTAGCTGTATTTAGCGTGCAGTATATAAACATACTTTGTATCAGTACACAGCATACAAACTAACTTCAATATAACCTTCTTCGGTGGCCGCATGGTCTAAGGCGTCACTCTCGCAATATACTAGTCTGCCGGTGATAGAGAGATCAGGGTTAAAACCCCGGTTGGGTGTACTCAGGGTGGTTTTTCCGAAGTTATTTTCCACTGTCTATTCACACGAATTCGGGTACACTTCCTATAAATACAGCCTTACACATCCCCAACTCATTAGTGTAATTAGTACATAGGTATATAACCCGAATAGTTAGTAACACGTGGTTCTAAAAAACTTCATTATAGAAAATACACAACACCCAGTCTCCCGCCCGTTAGTTACATCACTGTGAACGGGGAAGCCCTGATTTCACTAATGAACTATTTTTCGGACATGTCTTTTTTTTTATCACAGCGTCTTACTACCCGTTTGGGTTATACGCTTTAGAATTAATTACGCTAGTGGGTGTGTAATTGTGAAAGTTGAATTTAGAGGAAATGAACCCGCATTTGCGTCGTGGGAGAGTTGAAAACCATTTAGGAAAACCGACCCTCATTTCATCCGACCGAGATTCGAACCTTGATCTCCCCGTCCTCGGAAGTTTATCTCAACATGAAACCAGCGCGTCAGCTAATTACGCCCTCTGAGGTGGGTTTCGGGCGTGTCGTTAATCTAGTCCGGGACCCTTAGTTTGGTACAGGCGTGCTACTGACGCAGCCAAGGTATCGGAACTTGCTGGTGGAGTCTAATCGCTACAGGAAGATCCTTATTTGACAGTTTGGAAAGCTATTAGATCTACTCTCACTTTTTGTCCAAGGTTTTGTAATGCTCTGAAACACTCTCTTTGTGGATATCTGACTAAATATTTGTTTTTACCGTCACTCGGGAGACCAGTATATTGTGATAGTGACGCCTTAGACCATTCGGCCATAGAAATGGGTCCTTATGATTTCTACTTACCCCCTCCCATTCACTTAGTATAAAAATGCGAATATCCCGGACGGGTATTAAGACGCAGTACGAAACAAACACAAGCGAAAAACTTACAGTGGCTCAAATTGTCATGTCCCTGCACTGACTCTAGACCTGCAGAGACCTGCAGATGCTCGAACTCATGCTCCTTTGCTTGCAGAAGGGAAGCCTGAGAACCAATCGAATAATGTACCGACAACAGCACCACAAAATGACGAGTGTACCACTTTGCAAACTATAGCCTCAAAAATAAAAATTAATAGAATTAGAAAGAGAAACTAATATAACAATGTAAAAGCTACAAAGTTTCCTAGAAATATGCGCGATCACATTTCACCATGGGAGTCTCTCTCTCTCTCTCTCTCTCTCTCTCTCTCTCTCTATATATATATATATATATATATATATATATTGTGTATGGTACCGCCGGGAATTGAACCCGGGACCTCTAGATCAATAGTCAGGGGTTCTAACCCCTAAACCAAAATCTGCTCGGAGGTCTTTATGACAGTCTCCCACAGGACATTTGGGACATCTTTAGGACACTACTGGGTCTATCACCTGAAGCCCTTGGATAAGAGGATTGGTTGAACCCCGTGATGATGGGCTATCACTCGTCCTTCAGAGGGCGCCTGTGCGTGGTATCTTTTCACGTGAGAATGCTTCTGCACATCAACAATCACATGTTCCTTGGCCGGCTCAGAACCTCTGCCCGGTGGCGTAGAGACGACAACTGGAGATTCCGAGACTGTTTTAGCCTTCATCCGCCTTCCCGGCCGTTTGAGCTGTACTAGTCGCTTCTTCCGGTCCGCCGTTGATGACTTTCTACAGTCTACGCTGTTAGCCACGGTTAGTTCATCCGCTTTTAGGGGTAGTTTCTCACCCCAAGGGCATGAGAGTGCCCTAGCCTCCACCTGCTCCTCCGCCCTCCACGGAGGCCGTTGGCACGGTAGTCCTGGGAATCTTTTGGTGATCAGAGCCTCATCAGTCGAAAGTAGGATGCACCACAAGTAGGTTAGGAGGTTGACATTTAAGTAGGAGAGAACTGGTCGGAAGATTTACTCAACCCCTTACAACAGAAGGACTGCACGAAGCTTCCGGAATGGATCCTTGATTCACGGCATAGTCCAAGTCTCGGTGCGGAGGAGACCAGGGTGCGCCCACAATTATTCTCATTTCGAGAACTACTATGTTTTATCCCAAGTATCCCTCCCCCGTGATTGTTGGAGGGGGGTGTACATCAACACCCCCTCCCGACCCTGGTCGAACAGTCGCCGCGTCCCTTGCGCTTGGCTTTAGGTCTGGTGGTCAGCTTAGTTCCGGCCCCCCTCCTCTGGTGCTCCCGGTGGCTGGGGTGATAAACCCGCACTCAATCAGGATTATTGTTTCATACCACCCGGCCCAATACATGGTGGCCGAAAAACTCCGTCCTCTAACCAGAGCTGAAGACACTTTCCTCACTCAGCACATATTTTAAATTATTCTCTTTCCTTCTTCTTATTAACTAGTTTAAATATCCGGCGTTGCTCGGGAGAAATGTTTTTAGTTTATTGATAGTACGTGTTAGGTAACTTTAATGTTAATCCCTTAAATTTCGGCTATTTTTTTTCTATTACGACCCAGAATTTAATTCATTTAAAACATCTAGTAACAATTTTAAAATTCTGGGTTTGAAATGCACACCTTCTAGCAGAGGGGCTTCTAATTTTTAAAATTTCAGACCACTGCATGGGATTCTTGTGTAACTTCCGAGTACTCTTGGAGCACTGTTTCTATGTTTTCTTTCGTTATTGTTCCTTGCTGCTTATTCTTCTTCTCTTCTTCGTCCTTAACATTTCCCCGAAATTCTGTTACACAGTGCTATAAAGGGATGACGTTTTCATTGTTTTCACAACGGTATGCTCTTTGAGCTTCGATAATAGAGCAATTGTTTCCTAATAAGTATAGCTCAACAATATGTGACCACTGGCGAATTGGCCACTTCACCATTCTAAATACATTTTGGATAGGCCCAATGTTAACTTTAGACAGACCGGGAACATAATATATAAGTTGTTAGTGTTTTTCACGCGTTTAAGGTTCCTTCACGACTTTCGGCATCTCTTGTATCAAAACCTATAGTAATAATAATAATAATAATAATTATTATTATTATTATTACAATCATAATTGTGGTTTGACTGGCATAAGCTAACCTCTTAGAGTAAATCGTTATTTTTTTTGCACCGTGTCTTAATACCTATGTGTACAATCAGAATTTAACTAAATTAATGGAGCGAGTGTAAGAGACCTGCTAAGGAGAATAGAAGTGCCCTTGAAGTGTAAGGAAGTGTTGTACAGGGTGTACTTTGTACACATTGTCACATATACACCAAACATGGGCATTGAATGTAAGAGAGATCAGGAAAGTGGAGGACATGGGAATGAAGTTTGTGAGGAGTATGTTAGCTGTCACGAGGAGAAACAAAATTACGAATGAAGTTATTCGGGAAAGAGTGGGGGTACAGGGAGTACATGAGATAGTAGAGGAAGTAAGACTGAGATGGTATGGGCATGTATTGAGGATGGAGAAGGAGAGGATACCAAAGAGAATATTGGAGATTAAGTAAAAAAGACAAAGGAGGTCAAGAAATAGATGGGAGGAGCAGATAACAGAAAGTGTGGATTTAAAAGGAGACGAATGGATGCAATTAAAGGAGAAAAAATGGTGGAAGGATAGAGGAAGATGGAGCCATTTTATTAAAATGACACGGCCACAAGATGGAAATAGATGATGATGTTGATGATGAATGAATGTAGAGGAGAAAGGTAAAGTTTGTAGCCACATTTGCCTAGAGGTAAAGTGGGAAACCATTAGTTAAAAACCCCCCTCGTTACACACAGCCGGGACTCAAAGCCGGACCTCCTTGTCACCAACAAATCATACTAGACAAGATTCCCGTTTAGTTCGTGCTCTCACCGATGTGGGTAGACCGTTAATAGGCATGGTGTTAAACGTACTAATAGAAAAACTAGTTGGGACTCAAACCAAAGCCTCCAAGGTGGCCCGAAATAGTCTGAAGCTCAATTTCTCAACATTTTCCTAAATGGTTTTCCACTCTCCCTCCACGCAAATGTGGGTTCACTTCCTCTAAATCCAACCTTCCCACTTTCTGAACCATTAGCGTAATTAGTACTTAAGCGTATAGCCCGAACTCGGTAGTAAGACGTGGCGCTAAAAAAACAAAACAAAAATTCTCAATAACCGTCTCTAGAATTGTCCTCTATAGTCGGAAAAAACATTTTTCGTGGAATCATTTGATTTTCATTGCCTGACTACCGATTGAAAGAGTTGTTTTTTTTGCTCGATGCTCTTGAACTGTGAGGGCACCGCATGAGTAATTTGCACACACACGATTCAATCCGGGAGGGTTGTCGGGGGAACCATGTGTGTGGTGTAGTTTGAAGCGAGACTGTTTTTTGTCGGGCGTAACAGTCGGTATCAAACCATCACCGCTCACATGTACTTATTGTTCATCACCAAATTTACCGACTTGAGACCTTCGGTTCTCACCGCACAGACAGTTACAGCCAAGTTCAAATAAACTGAGAGATAATCTTGTATTCAACTGGTTTCTTTCTTCCGAAAACTGCATTACATATATTCAGTTCACATTTACCAATCAAATATTGACACTTATCTTAGCGCCGCTTTCGGGCTGTAAGCCTATATACAAGTTACACAAATGTGTTAAGTATGAAAAAGGTTATATTTAGTGGAATTGTACCTTCATTTGCGTGTAGGGAGAGTAAAAACGTTTAGAAAAATACACCCGACCGGGATTGAACCTCGATCTCCCCTTCTTCGGCAGTCTAGTCTGTTGCTAAAGTAGAGCCTTAGACCATGTGGCCACCGATGCGAGTAATATGGACATTATTTTACATATTATTTCGTAATAAATTACCAAATTAACACACCAAATAATACTTTGATAGGTCTGATCAGATTAACCTATTTGTCGACTACCGTACCTTTATGCCGATCATAGCTATAATATAGTCTTTTACCAGGAAAAAGTAATATATTCTATAACTTTTCTCTTTTTGAAAATTAAAAATAGTGATAATGATACCTTTCATATAATTATAATGGGCTATTCACATAATTTACCACTCATTTATATTTGATCAAATTTAGTTTAATAAAGGAATGTACTGCTTCCTTGTAATAAAAAAATAATAATATTCTTCTAACTCGGTGTTTATCAAGGGAACCTTTGAAACTGATTGAATTAGAGAATATATTTTAATACCTGGCATCCGGAAACACACTTAATGCTAATCACTATAAATAAGGGGAGGGGGAGGTGCAAAAACTTTTTATTTGTGGTACAAAATGGTACAAAACTTTTTATTCGTGGTACAAAATGGTACAAAACTTTTTATTTGTGGTACAAAATGGTACAAAACTTTTATTTGTGGTGTAAAATGGTACAAAATTATTAGAAAATTTTAGCCATGTAAAAAAGTTAAATTTCTAACACACTTTAATATGCTAACTACTCGAAGAAAATGCGATGTTTTGGTGACAGATGGGAAGTTAGAAGAAATTTAAAACAATACATTGAGGTTTTAATTTTACTTTTAACACAATAATTATTACAGCCATAATCTAAGACTTAGGGATTCGTTTTTTTTAAAAGAACCTGAATAAGCGTAGCCATAGGATGAAGAATCTACATAGATACATCATAATTGAAAAACCACCGCGAGTGTTTCAAGCCGAGATTAAAACCCCGACCTCCCAGCTAAAGGTAACCAGGTTGAATGCGAGTTTAACGCCTTAGACCATACGGCCTACAGCTTGGGTGGTAAGATATCGCGATAAGACTTTATCTTTCGTACTCAATAAACTTTTTTTTTTATATTTGTAGTGTGATCCCTCAAAATTCGTCTCTAATTTATCGAAACTTTTGAGAAATGGGTTATTAATTTTACATTAGCTATATAATACTTTATTAAATAAAAATATGTGATAGTCGAGAGGGAAAGTTACATCAAAATACAAATCAATATTTTATATGACTATATTTGAAAATATTAGTTTTATATTAAAATACGTTGATAAATAAAAATATTGCTTCGTTTAAAATGAATACCGTTTCACCTCCAAGCTATAAGGCCTACTAATAACTCTATTTGAATTATAAAAATACAAACGACGAATGAAAAAATATAATATTAAAACCTTTTACTCTTAATAATATTTATAATTCATTTGAAACAAAAATACCAAATTGTAATTTCAAAATAGAACACATTACTAGAGGCGTCTAAACATGATCACAGTGGATGCGCAATAGTCGATATAAAAATGATAAAAAAATTCCAAATAAACTTACAAAGATTAAGTTATTTGAATATCTCGTTGAAAGAGAACATTCTATTCCAAGATTTGAGGTATATTGTTTTTTGAAGGGCTAGTCATTTTTTTTTCAGATGAAAATATTCGCCAAGATTGTTTTTATACAATCTGAAAAAACACAATTTATTTTTTCTACGTCGACGAACATGTTACTTTCTCTGTAAAAAATAAACTTACGAAGATTAAGTTATTTGAATATCTCTTTGAAAGAGAACATTCTACTCCAAGATTTGAGGTATATTGTTTTTTGAAGGGCTAGTCATTTTTTTTTCAGATGAAAATATTCGCCAAGGTTGTTTTTATACAATCTGAAAAAACACAATTTATTTTTTCAACGTCGACGAACATGTTACTTTCTCTGTAATTTTGAACTCTTGTATATTTTTTTATTAAGAAATTATTATTTTTAATTTCACTTGACTCCTCAAAGAAGAAGTATTGTGATAGTGGAAACAATTGAACCCAAGGTTTTGTTAAATGTCAACGTTTTATGACACCCTGTAAGAAAAAAAAGCTGTTTTCGCGATGTCGTCTGTCTCCTTGCATCTCGGACTAAAGGCGAAACCATTTTACCAACCGGGATAAGACTTGGTATCAAGGCTTTTAATAAGGTCCCCCCACGAGGTGCTTTTGGAATTAGATATTTAATACATTTGGAGCATCGCGCTGTATGTAGGAAAAATTTGGACTCTTAGGAAAATGGAAAAGGAAATACTTGGAGAGCTTTGAAATGTGTTGAGAGGTGGAGATACAGGGTGACAAATTAAGAAGTCCTAATAAGAGTGGGTGAGAAGAGAACCATTTTGGTTGTGAATCTTTGGCACAAAGCAAACCGAGTCGGACACATCCTTAGGAGGAACTGCCTTCTGTACGACGTCATAGAAGGAAAGGTTG
>CABFOW010001586.1:0-139215 GCA_902141385.1 Timema californicum
AACAAGTATTCCCATAAAAACTGCAAAATCACTGGCCTTTTCTCTTGTCACCAGCTCCCCTTAATGTTGAGTCTATGATGGACGTTTGGCAATCGTCAGTTACATATGAGCGATCAATAGTATCTGTAACTGTTATACAGCTACCACACCCGTCTGAGACTTGAGAGGGCTGTTATGCTGCCAAATATACAATCCAATATTGTAATTAAGTAGTAGGATTATTATTATTATTACTAATAGCACCGCGTCTTACTACCTTTTCGTGTTATACGCACTTACGCTAATGTGTAATGGCATGGTAATTGCGAGATTAAATTAAATACCTACAGATTAACGTGGAATCCGAACCACGGTGGATCCCTGGCACCTCACACATTCACAAGTTGTGATCAATACACGTCTTGTCAGAGGTGAAGGAAGGGTTTGGCAATCAGACAAATCTGTTCCTTGACCGAGGATTGAACTAATTTTAAAGTATGGGGGTCCAGAGTTCAATCCTAGGTCCCAGCACAGATTTATCTGATTGCCAAACCCTTACTCCACCTCTGACAAGACGTGTATTAATCACCACTTGTGAATGTGGGGAATACCCAGGGCTCCACCGTGGTTCAGATTCTACGTTAAACTGTGGGTCCTCCATTTCATCTCACAATCACCCTACCACTACTCATTAGCGTAAGTGTGTATAACCCGAACGGGTAGTGAGACGCGGTGCCAATAATATTAATAATAATGATTTTAAAGTAAAATTCCAACTAAATCAATACACAATTTGAAAATATATATATTCTCAGCACTATTTGTATGAAGAGGACAGCATTTAAATTAATTTAAATTATTTGAAAAATGAAACCAGGATATGGTAATTGAACCCGGCATCATTATAGCCCTTCCAAGATACATATGGCTGTGATATCTAGTAGCTGGTGATATAATTTGGTCGCTCATATGTAGCTAACAATTCTACGCACGTTCACCAGAGATTCAGTCTTAATCTATGTGTTTAGTATGAATATACCTACTGAGCCAGTTGTGCTTCTTTTTGTGTAATTAATTATATTCATTAGTACTAGGTGTCAGCACCGCATTGACCCTTCTCTCTTAATGGCTCTGTGCTCGCCTATGTCGTGCTTTTTCTTAGTATAGCGTGAAAAACAGTGTTCAAGTGTCTCTTAGTCTCGGGGTACACAGCCATGGAACTCTCTCATGTAAAATAATTATTAAGTGCTCAAGAAACAAGATTGGGGTGCCCCAGATAACATCTCACCACTCCAGGTACTATGTCACCATTCTCAATGGTAGGCTCATAGTAAATTAATTGTTTCTCTGTTTGATAATTAAATCGTGGGACCAAAATCTCGCCTGTTAAAAACCCACAACATGAGTAAAGAGTGAACCTGAGCATGAAACGAATCCTGGATTTATCCGTGGTAAGAGCATCAATGCGCTAAGCCAAAGGTTCTGGGTTCAATTCCCATGTCCAGAGGTCATTTTTCAACTTATTTAAATTAATTTAATTTTAGTCCCCTTTAAACGAGGAGAGCTGTAATTATGATTTTCAAGCTGTGTGTTAATATTCATTTACCTAAATAGTTTCCCACTCTCCCTCTAGTCAGAAGTGTAGGTATGTTTCTTCTAAATTTTGCCTACTTCATCCCTAATCTATTAGAGAGTTAAATGCGCCTATCTTGAACAATTATTAAGATAAGATGCACATTGTTTTAACTAATAGGCCTATTAGAAAACCGACTGAGAAGACTATATTTGAAGTAACAAACCAGCATTCATTTGGTAATGATATCGGAAACCATTTATGGAGGAGGGTGACTTGTGAAGCTAAAATTTTGCCCCAGGTTTTCCAAGTCAATTTTGTTGGTCCCCCCTCCTAGCCTCTCTGATTTTCTAAAAATATGTTGTACACGTATACTAGAAGAGAGTATTTGGGCAAAGGTCTGCCTTTTCCACCTCAACCCCTTCTACTTGTCATTTCCATTGATAAGTTGTCTACCCTGCAAGTTTAAATTCTGGGTCTTGCCTGAACATCTGAACTAGGTTCAGAGAAGATCTTCTATCTCAGCAATAAATTGATACCAACCAAAGAAAAATAAAGGGCTTAACTTGCTTATCTCGGAATGAAATAAAAACTATTTCAACTCAAACACACTTTTTTACCCTTTATTCTATTATCTTAGAATATATTTTGCGTCGCGTCAGGAAATAAATGTGTAGTATATGGCATATTTTTACCACATTAGACACTGCGCTTCCAAAATATAAATTAATCTAACGAACGCATGTGTAATTATTTTCTTCATTCTTTCACAGATTAACAAACTTTTTTAAAAATTTGATATAATGACGTCACAAACATTCTTTAAATTAACATATTATGGTCTGTATAAAGCTTGAAAGGGTAGTAAGATGTGGTGTTAAAAAACATATGGTTTCTTCAGGGTAGCTTTACCCTCACCAATCGAAAAAATATTCAAGCAAGTTCAAATCCAACCGATTGGTAAATATGCTATACCTATTTGACAAATTATATACATTTAATTCACAAGGCAATGAGACAGCTTATAAAGGTATACATAAGAGGAAATTTACTCGTATTAGCGTGGAAGTAGTATTGTAAAATATTTAGAAAAAACAACAACAATAAAACACTCAAGTACAACCCACTGTGGTTTGACTGTGGACCTCCCTGTCATTGGCAAACCAGACCAGAAGAGACGCCTTAGCCAGTGGTGGGTCGTGGGGTAATGCCAGGGCAATCAAAGTTAATTTAAATTTTTCTGGTGACATGTTTTCATAGCTCATCAACAAAATAATACCCGCTTTGGCGGCCGCATTGTCTAACCTCTAAGGCCTTACTCTTGCAATAAACTATACTGTCGATAATGGGGAGATCGGGATTCGTATTCCGGTTGTGTGTACTGAGGGTGGTTTTTCCTAGATTTTTTCCCCACTCATAGCCCATGAAAATGTGGGCACTTACTCTAAATTCAACCTTCATTGATCCTAACATATTAAAGTAATTACTACATATGAGTATATGTGCATAGTTTGCTGACAATGGATGCCTACTGCTAGGATCTAGGATCTATGATCGCCATGGCCAAGGAAGCTTCAACAAGAAGAGGTCACTGCTGACCAGCAAGTTGAGTTTGGAACTTAGGAAGAAACTGATGAAATGCTACATTTGAAGAATCGCGCTGTATGGAGCAATAACTTGGACTCTTAGGAAGATAAAAAAAAAGTGGATAGCTTTGAAATTGGATGCTGTAGAAGACTTGACATTAGTAGATAGACAGGGGGACAAGTGAAGAAGTCCAAAGAAGAGTGGGTAAGAAGAGAACCATTTTGTATGTAATTCTTCGGTGCCAAAGTAAACAGGATTGAACACATTAATAGGAGGAATTGTCTTTTGCACGACGTCATAGAAGGGAAGGTTGAGAAAAAGAGGAGCTTAGGAGGAAGGAAGATTCAGATATTAGATGGCTTGTAGGAAACAAGAAAATTCTGGGAATTCAACGAGGAGGTGCATTGGTGGTATAAGTTCACTGTCAAAGGGAATATAACTGTCATAAGACAACATAACACCTAATAATAATAGTAGTAATAATACGTATAGCCCGAACAGGTAGGACGCGATGCTAATAAAACACAACAACTAAATGTTTTGGTCAGGTATGCACGGAAATAAAATTCCCATGTAAGAAAGGAAGAGCATAATCTATGTACGATTTGTCAAATGTGGTCAAAGTGGGCGAGAATAAATCAAATGTGTAGTTTTAACATTGTCTGCTTATCCTGAAAACACACCCTCTTACTGCTATTAGCCTATGTGCCCACTAATATCCTATGGTTAACATATATATTTATGATACCTATTTGCCCTTTTTATTTTTAGCACCACGTATTACTACCCTTTCGGGTTATAAGCCCATGTAATAATTACTCCAATGTGTTAAGGATGAGGAATGTTGAATTTAGAAGAAGTGTACCCACATATACTTGAAAGGTGAGTGGTTGCCCATTTAATAAAAAACATTATCAGTACAACCTACCGGAATCGAACCTCTATCTCCCCATCATAGGGAGTCTAGTCTATTGCGAAAGTGGCACGTTAGACCATGCGGTCATTGAAGCTGGAATTGTTTAGTTTAGTATTATATCTTATTACTAGTCAGAAATTTAACGTTCTGCCAAATTAAATAAATCTCAAATATGCTATTTTTCGTGCACTGTATGTTGATACGTATAGGTTGGATGAAAGAAAGAATATTTAAGAGATTGTACCCAAATTTCATGGAGTGAGAGGAGAAAATTCTGTATGAAACCCACCCTCAATACACACGTCTAGGATTCGAACCCTGATCCTTCAGTCACTGATTTTCCAGGCAAGACGGGATTGGTTCCTTGGCCAACTTGCCTAAAGATGGAAGCTATACAAGCTATTAACGTTACACAATTTAGGAAGGAAGGAAGGAAGGGTTTGATAATTCTAAACGAAAGAAGAATTTGTCAAAAGTTCCTATATAATTAATGTAGGACCATAAATAGCTATGCCATTTTGCAGATTGAAGTGGATACAGTATTTTGAACTGCTCGAATATTTCTAGGTGTTAGTCATTGCATTACGCTGTGGATGTAGGGAACGTGAGTTAAGGGCACTGTTTTTGCAGTTTTTATACCAATACTTTTTATGGTAAAAATAAATCAAATATTGCTCTAGTAGAAACATATTTTGATTTTCATCACATGGTGATATCAAAAGTTTCTTGATTATCGTCTTCTGATTGCCAAACTCTTCTTTCACCTCTGACAAGACGTGTATTAATCACAACTTGTTAATGTGTGAAATACCAGGCCTCCACCATGGTTCGGATTCCACGTTAAACTGTATTACCTCCATTTCATCTCACAATCACCCTAACATTACACATTAGCATAATTGCTTATAACCCGAACGGGTAGTAAGACGTGGTGCTAATAATAATAGTAATATGATTATAGTTCAAGGTTGTCCTGGAATTTAATGACAACATTTTTCTTTCATTTAAAAAGTTTAATCATCTA
Organism: Timema californicum; assembly: GCA_902141385.1. Classification (NCBI taxonomy): domain Eukaryota; kingdom Metazoa; phylum Arthropoda; class Insecta; order Phasmatodea; family Timematidae; genus Timema; species Timema californicum. The sequence continues at coordinate 5,080 of CABFOW010001586.1, forward strand.
ATCTCGCTCTGCTCATGACAGATATTCAAAAACTGTTGATCTCAACTTAACTCAAGCAGGCCCGCCACATTGCCATTTTTTTTTGTTCGACTGATTGTGCTCTACTTGTGCCTATATTGACTTGAACATGAACAATTTTGATCTAAAGTTAGGCAATCTGGAGAACATTTAATGTGGCGGAATAAATTGAGCTCAAAGCTAGCCCACCATATATTGAAAAACAGAACATAAAATTTTTTATTTTCACATCAATCGATTGTGCTCTGCTTATGGACAAATGTGCTTGAAAACGAGCCTTTGTTCTCTAAAATTATACATTCTAGAAAGTATTTAATTTGGTGAGGGGTGACCTGGCGGTCTAGGGGTAAGGTGTCAGACTTCTATGCTGGCAGCCGGGGTTCAATCCCAGATCCCGGCAAAGATTTATCTGAATACCAAACCCTTCCTTCACCTCTGACAAGACATCTTGTGAATGTGAAGAATGCCAGGCCTCCACCGTGGTTCGGATTCCACGTTAAACTGTAGGTCCTCCATTTCATCTTACAATCACCCTACCATTACACATTAGCGTAAGTGCGTATAACCCGAACGGGTAGTAATACGCGGTGCTAATAATAATAATAATTTGGTGGGACAACTTGAGTTCTCCCTATTCTATAATATGCAGAAAATATTAGCTCAAGCTAGCCTTCTACATTAAATGTTCTCTTAAAGGTCTAATTTTAGAGCACATATGTTCATCTTCATTAAAAAACGAAGCACAAATGAAGGCTATAAATTGTTTGTTACTTTTTTTTCTCGAAATGTTGTGGGATAGCCTGAACTAAAGTTTTGTACAGGTTACGATATAGGGAAAGCTCAAGTTTCCCCACAACATTAAATAATTTTAGAGCACAAATTTTAATTTCTAGGCACGTTGTGTTTTTCAATATGTGGCGTGCCAGTTTGAGCTCAAATTAACCCACCACATTAAATTTTATCCAAAAGTCTCAGTTTGATAGCATATATATTAATGCTTGGGCACATATGAGCACAAATAGAGCACAAAGGATTGAACAAAAAAAATCATTTTAGGCAATGTGGCGGACCAACTTGAGTTAGATTTGATTTCACTGTGTGAAGAAAATTTAATTCTATGTTCGTACTGGATCAGTGTTCTACTTATTTTGGCAAAAAAAAAAGCTTTTAAAAATGTCAAAACACATAACTACTCTCGCGTTCCCTACATCCCCACCTCAAGGCTCCAACCAAATGCTTAGTTTTGTATTAATAAACAAGCTACAAAAGATCCAAAGGGCCAGTTTCATAGTCAAATTTAGTACGCCTCAAGTGCGGCGCTACACTAAGTACATGACGACACCTACCTAAACCAGAATGGAATGGGCCTATGTGAGAACGGCCCATTCCAATCTGGTTTAGATAGGTGTCGTCTTGTGTTTAGTGTAGCGCCGCACTTGAGGCGTACTAAATTTGACTATGAAACTGGCCCTAAGTCCTGCATACATTTTGTTATTGGCGCCATATGCATTAAGACTCTCAAACAAAGTAAATTAAAATAAGAATAACAAGAAGATATTCAATTGAAAATTTGCATTCAATTCCCTAAACTATTCTTATCATTACTAAAATATTACAATAATTTACATAAATTAAAATCTATTTTTTTAACAAAGATATTTATAATTTTGAAGAATTTAGTTTCAGCAAGAACATTTTAGGAAATAAACTTTGGTAACTTTTTAACATATTTCTAGTGTCATTTTAACCGAAGTGAAAGATACAGATACATATTATATTTGTCATGTCAATGTAGAAAATTAGTTTTACTAACTTTAGTTACTCTCAAATATTGTTATTCAAACCGTGTATATTATAACTGCACGCTCTAACAGAAATAAATATCAACCTCCAGTATAGAATTACTCAAACTTTTGTTAGGTACTAACTACAGTATACATTTTCACATAACTTCACTATACAACTTAAAACTACCAAGTATTGGAGTTTGAGATATTTTGAAAGCACGAAATGACATCAGGAAATTTCTTTTATTATTTAAACTTTATGTTAGCTAGTTTATAAAGTTAACTAGACTTACTTAGCTACACGTACGAAGCGTGTACTGATAATACTGGAATAATAATCTGTAAGGACGTGTTATGACAACAGAGCGACATTTTAAGATCTGGCCTGTCATCTGAAAACTACTTATTTTAAAACACGCGTTATGTCACGCTCTTGAATTTTTTTACTTTGGTAACTTATTTAAGTTGTTTGTTCAGTAATAATCCGATTACTTAATCATCTTAGTTGGTTTTGTAGGATTATATTTTAAATATTTAAATTTATTTAGTACTTATTTACTGTCTCTGTGATTTAGTGGTCATAGTTACAGACTACAGATCCATAGGTCCCAGGTTTGATCTGCAACGCTCCCAGATTTTACTGTTAAGTATTGGTTCTGGATTGGGGTCTAACTCAAACTCGTGAGGACAATTAAGGAGCTAATTGCACGTAAAAGTAGCAAATATGGTATAGAAAACTTAAATTAACAGATGAAGGGTTCATTAGGCTGACCACGTGAAACCTACTATACGCAAAAGCTGACACTATTATCTCCAACAGACAGCGGGTTGTCTGTCGGTTTGGATCGATAAATTTATACTCTTTTAATAGTTTCCTTTTTCTGTGCGACCACTCAAAATATAATAACACGGCTTGTGATTTAAAATCGATTCATGTTTAACTGTATCAAACCAAGTTTTGGTACAGGCTTAATTAAATATATTGAAGTGTATAGTAGTGTACCATATTTGGAATAAATTGACAGTCCTTGTTAGTATGAAATCCCCCCCCTTCCCACCCTCACCCCAACACACACACAAAACTGAATCAACCCTGTTTCAATTTATTTGAATTATTAGTCATACCAAGCTTCCGGTGTGCAATAAAAGTTCAAATATTTTCAAACCGATTCAAATTAGTTCTTTTAGCTTTTCAATGCCTATCCCAAAGAATAATATTCTAACTATTATAAAAACTTTGTTATTGCTATAGCAATTAATTTTAGCATCGTATATTACTGTTCAGGTTATACGTCTATACACTAGTTAATCTTATGAGGGATGAGAAAGTTATATTTTAAAGAAACGTACCCGTATTTGCGTGGAGGTAAAGTGGAAAACTGTTTAGGAAAAACATTCTCATTACCCCTGACTCGGATTCGAACCCTACTATTCCTGTCATCAGCAGTCTAGGTTATTGAGAGAGTGTTGACTTAGACCATTCAGCCAATGAAATGGGTGTTTCCCATTCTTCCTCCATGCTAATGCAGGTGAATTTTCTCTAAATTTTACTTTCTTCATCCCCACCTCATTATTAACTTCATTAACCTTGTTAGTAATTAGCAGTGAAGAAAATAATAAATAGTTTAAACACTTACGTATTTAGAAATTAAATTCAAGTCATCGGAGAGTATCAAGCATTAAATCGAGCATGTTTTAATAGTTTCATTATTTAATTTTATGATGGTAAGATATAATTGAGCTACCGGCTTAATACCTGGGGTATCAAGAGCTATCGTTTGCTATTCATAATCCGTTATAATAACAGGGTAATATTTAGTTATACATGTTAAGATAATAGATTACGTATTTAGCGCTATGAATTAATATAAATGCTAAGTAACATAAGAAGAGAACCTTTGCGAAGTTATTAAAGTTAAAATGTCTAATTGGTTTGGATTTCAATTAATTCACTAGTATGTTAGACAACCTGGTTTCAGTAACAGAAATAAAATAGCTCATTAAAACAGCTCAAATTCATTGCTATATTTCAAGGGGAATTTTGCTGTCTAACGATCGCAAAGTTCACAGTGCATGGTTTGAATTCATAGCTAACAATTATTGCCCTCCCCTTACAAGAGATGGTTACATTTGTTAATGAAATTAATTAGACTAGATACGTTTCAAATAAACATGTAGCTCAAAATATATGTGAAACGATTTTAAAAGAATATCAATGAAAAAAAAAGAGAGATAATAGGTGAAACGTCACTATATAAATCACGATTTTAACGAAGATATGTAATTATTTTTCTTTTAATTATTTGACTCAAATAATTACAATTCATTAAAATTAATATTTGGTACAAATAAGTGTAGGACTCAAAAAATTGTTGGAAAATTTTATGAGTGTACAGTAATCAAACCCGGGAACTTGAAGCGAATTCTATTAGACTATTCAGGTGTAACCTGCCTTTAGCGCAATTCATCCCTCATAGCTCATAGTGGAGCCTTAATAATTATAAACCACTATATAAATATTTACATAATAAATGTATGAGTTACTTCTAGGTGTACAAAATTTAAATATGAACTCAACTTAAAACTAAAATAAAGAATTCTCAAAACTATTTCATTACCTATCTAGAGTTTTTAATGTTTTATTACATACTCCTTAAAATCCTTGTAGTCATTGTAATATAAAAATACGATACCTTAATTATCCTAGTCTCTGCTTATCCAAGGTTATGGTCGTATGATTACCAACAGATTCTTAGAGGGGCTGGTTTGAATCATGGCTAGGACGTATTTTGGTACTAAAGTGATTCGGATTTCACAATTGAACTTTTAAAATATCATTTCAAGCCTCACTAACATTAAGCGTGTTAAAAAATAAATGTAATTTTGAAAACTGTTTTTTAACCCACTTATGTAGTCATGTAACCAGATTTCTTGGTTTTAAAATCATTCAGTTTGGTTTGCTGAAAACTTACAGATTATATGAACCCATGGTTTGTAAGATCACTTAACCTCAGAAAATACGTCTAATATTACACAACTGACTTTAGTTAATGAATATTTACTCACTATAAATAAGTTAAAATCCAGCTTTATGATTCGCCGTGTTGCCACATTTTTGTTCTGGTATTTAGACTCAACGAGCGTGTGAATCTAAACTTACCAATAAAGTTAGTAACATTGGCATTTGCTCGCCATTTATTAGATATTCCTCCAATTTAGTTATTATTATTATTATTATTATTATTAGCCCCGCGTCTTACTACCAATTCGGGTTATACGCATTTACGCTAATGTGAAATGGCAGGGTGATTGTGAGATGAAATGGAGGACCTACAGTTTAACGTGGAATCCGAACCACGGTGGAAGGCCTGGCATTCCACTTTAGTTGAATTTTGGTTGGAATAAGCATTTAGAAAATACCAATTTTTCTTTTTTGCTGTCAATATAAATTAAACAGATTACTGTAATAATGGTGTTATTTTATAGGTAGCCTATTGATAACATATATCAAAACAGCTCCGGTGGCCGCGTGGTCTAACGTACTACATTCACAGTAGACTAGACTTCCGATGACGGGTTAATCGAAGTTTGTATCTGTCAGGTGTCCTGAAGTTGTTTTTCCAAAATAATTTTCATTCTCCTTTAAAGCAAATGCGGGTACACCTCCTCTAAATATAACTTTACTAATCCCAAAATCATTAGGGTAATTAATATAACACCTGTTTAGACATGGCACTAAATATTTATATGTATCTCAAAAGAAACAGCTGTAGATATAATTAGCTGAAGTAAGAATATGAAAAAAATTATCTATAGACTTTTCTAGCTGTCAGATATGGTTCTTCTTATGGAGATTGGAACGAAAACTGTGCGTGATGACGTCATATGACAATACAAAAACGTCATAATGATAGCTAAAGTGCAAATCAGTTAAATTTTCCTCGCGAAACAGGTTAGCCCAGCGTTGCCAACTAAATGGCTTGGATACTACTCATACCACCCGCACGATCTAATGTTGAGGTAATAATCCAGGTATTTCTGGTATTAAATTACTTTAAAATGGAGTAATCATTAATTTACTATAAAATATACCTATTGATCAATTTGGTCGAGGTTTAGAGTTTTTAAATTTTAATTTTAAAACACTTTTCCCACAAAAGAATTTCGTTTGAATACTTTTTTTTCTGTTCCGTTGATTTGTAATAAAATATTTTTTCCAACTTACAGGCTATTATGGCCACTTATGTATTTAACAACTCTTTTATTTATCTTCCAGGTAAAATGCAATATACGCTTACAGTCAAATTATATCATAGGAAGGGTGACATGGTGGTCCGGGGTTCAATACTCTGTACCAGCACATATCTATCTGATTGCCAAACCCTTACTTCACCTCTGGCAAGACATGTATTAATCACAACTTGTGAATGTGTGGAATGCCAGGCCTCCACCGTGGTTCGGATCCCACGTTAAACTGTAGGATCCTCCATTTAATTTCACAATCACTCTACCATTACAAATTAGCGTAAGTGCGTATAACCCGCACGGGTAGTAAGATGTGGTGCTAGTAATAATATATCATATGAAGAGCCTTATATGACAACTAGAAAAGTTACTAGAGCTACTTCAACGTATTCATACTTCAAGTCATGTGATCTGCAGCTGTAAATTTTGGATATATATTAGCAATACCTTTCAAACAGTGGCGGCTCGTGTATAGGCACTGCGAAACTGCAGCACCACCTATTTCCATTTGATATTATCGATAACATTTAACATAATGAATCCTTTTTTCTTTAATTATTTATTTTTGTATTACAAAATATTTTCCTTAAGCTTAGTGTCAGTACTTCAGTAGCCATCTTCCAGTTTATGAAAAAGATACAAACATCTTTGTATGGGACTGTACGCTTCAAAGTGCCAGCGACATGGTGTTTAACTGTTGTGCGCATGCGCACATAGGAGGGGTTTGGGGAGGAAGGCGGGACTACCAGGTAGAGAGAGCACTGTTGCTCTCGCAGTGCCGGCTCGCGTGATGGTGGAAGGAAGTTGTTTTTTTACTCGGCGTGTGTTGTGCTTAAAAAACCGTGTACCATATTCTTGAATGTGATAAAGTCTAGAAGAGTGTAGAATTATATTATTATGCTTTCAGCTATTCTATTTGATTAATTCTTTTTTGTTCTTTTATTTAACAGAAAGACTAAATTCACTTGCAGTACTTTCAATGGAGACAAATTTCTTCAATTGTCCTCCAGGGATCAAGCGCAAATTAAAACAAGAAGAATGGATTTCATTTTTAAATGAATAGATTAAGCTTGAACTGTAACAATTTAGGTTAAAGTAGGTAAAAAATTTTTTTTGTAAAGATTTTATCAAGTTCATGAATAAATTTCCTTTTTATACATGTTTTTTTCCTTTTACACAATTTTAAAACAAAGGCTGAACATTTTCTGGAGCAGCACCCCCAATAATTTTAGCTACGTGCCGCCACTGCTTTCAAATAACATTAATAATAAGGTAGCATTATATCAATCATAACTAATATATATATTCTAAATGGTTCTTATCACGACAATTAGAATATTTCAAGACTGTGACCGTTGAGACTATAAAGTTGGCAGCCCTGAGCTGGTTGCACTCCTAAGGCGGGACATTTGTTTATTCCCAGACGGGACAGTACTTCATACATTATTAAACTTGAAACTTGAGTGACTTACTCTTTCGTTACCACAGGAGTTGCATTAAAAATGATAGGACTATAAGGGTCTGTTTACACTATGCAACAACAAATGTTGTAAAGCAATGTTATTTTGTAACTTGTTATATTTGAGAGCTATATAACTTTCGTCATAAAACATTGACAAAAACTAGTATGCATCATGTCACCTGAGTAGGATTTTCTCCTCGCGACCGCGGTTTGTGTAGTGTTGTGTAGGGGGAAAAAAAGGGCCAAAATACGGTTTTGGTTACTACCATCTTTACTCGCGAGATCTTAATAATGTGTGAGTGACCTTATGGCTGATCTTTAACCTGATGAACGTGGCCTGTCGGGTGAGAGTTCAGAATCTACGGGAGTTTAAGGAACTTTGTTTAGAGGACAAGATAGGACTTTGAGAACCTAATTGATTTGATCGGTAATCGAGTAGAGAGAAAAAAAACCCAGAGAGGCCAGCTCCAGCTAAGAAGTAGAGGAAACAGTGTAACCAACCTGTTACATAGTGTAAACAAAGCTGTAACAGTGCTACAACAATGTTTTATAACCATTTGATTTTCTGACAAGTTGTAAGAAAATGGTTATGCAAAACATAGTTTTAAAACTTATTACAGCGTGTAAGCGCACCTTAAGGTATCTTATAAGAAAAAAACAATGAAAATAAAGATGAAATTTTTAAAATTCAATTCGGTTTGGTTTAGAATGCATACAAGATCATTAAGATTCTTTAGACTGATACTTGGTTGGTTCGAATCTTCCTGACGACGGGGTTTCCTAGTCCTCCTGTGGATTCACACATTCGCCTAAAAAGCAGTGCAGAACAGAAATGGGGTCACGGGATGATCTCTAATCCAATCAAAAGATCTCCACCTCATCAACGCAAGCTGTTCTGTATAGCAGCGTCCAGACTAGCGAGCTGAACCTCGAGCCGAGCCTCGCTCGTTGGAATGCTCACAGCAACCCAGTAAATGTCGGTATACCAAAGGATGTTACGAGGCTTGGCTCAAAAAAACACTGGACAGTGCTGCGAGCCGAGCCTCGAGCCGAACCACTTAAAACTTGAAACTATTGTTTATTTCTAACAAAGATTCCGTCTCACAAGCTTGAAATATTAGATGAGCAGTTGCGTGTTGTAAATTTTACTACACCTTTAAATTTTGTTTGATATTTTTTTAATGACATAATGAATATTAACTGCAGATTTGTTTTATGATAACCCAAAGGAGATAAATAAAAATTAATTTAAGCCTTAAAAATTAAAAACAATATTTACAGTTTACAGTTGATTATTCGCGTGTTTTAAACTGTACAACGAAGGTAATACTTTTTCTTAGAAAGTTTGCCGCCTACTTAAAATAAGTTTGAAACTGCTTCTGGGGAGAAAGAGTGGAACAAAGAATAGTCTGTCACCCTAGGTAATTTTGTGAGTAAATATGTCCCAACCTGCTTCAGTGGCGTAGTGGCATAGTGGTCTAAAGTGACAATATCGTGTTAGACTGGTGTTTTCAAGGCGGGGAGATTGAGGTTCGAATCCCAGTCGGGTCTATTGAGGGTGGTTTTTTCCTATATGGTTTCCCACTCTCTTCCCGTGCAAATGAGGATAGATTACCTCTCAAATGGTCCATCCTCATTTATACTCCATAAAATTGAATAACATATAATCTAATAATTATATTATATATATATATATATTCTCTGTTTAGAGAACTTAAATAGCTATTGCAGATTGGTATAAGAGTCACTGGTTGTTAAGAAAAGTAATGTTATTGCGTCTTTCCTGCACACTTATGGGTTTTATTAAACGTGAACTTTTTTTTCACTTTTGACCCAATCAAGATAATTAGATTCTTAATAACTTGGTGATATTTGAGTCAAGTATTTGTGATGACCACTAATCTATTGAAAATTAAGTTGGTGGAGCAGACTATTCCCACTATATTCCACTCGCTTTAAGTACATTTGAGTTTGCCACCATTGTCTAATTTTTCTTTTTTTGGTTTATTTGTTGAAAGTTGTCAATAAATATGCTGTGGCAGCCAATTTTAATTTTCCCCTGTTCATTGTGTGTGTCATCCACCGAAGTACATCACTTTATGAAGCAAAATATAGCTCGCAAGGAATGTTGAGGTTCAGCTCGAGGTTCGGCTCGCTAGCCTGGATGTAGCTTTAGGGTTCAACTCGTCTCAACTTTGTCCACTCTGCTTGAGATCTTCGATACGAGAAACACAATCAAATCTCAAAACCAACCATCCAAAATCAGTGCGGATGCCCATTTGAAAGTAAATGAACCTTAGAGCTAGAGGCGAGCAGACAGCTTCGTTGGCTTTGGTGAGAGGATTTGAAATAACCCGTTAACGAAAAGCGTGTTCATCGGTGCATTGGATTGTGTCGTGACACAGCGTTATAATTTGAAAACATCCATCAGGAAGATAATCTAAAATATATGTCCTCCCACTAGAAAATAAAATAAGTTGATAATCAGATCTTTTAAGTTTGCGTTGCAATGTATCATGGGTCAACATACAGCGTGTGGATTTCTGCGTCAATAAAGTTGATTCTGTTTTCTATTTTCAACGAATGTGTAGATTAAGCTTTATCGTGGCATGAAAGTAGAGTGATTCTGAGTTGAAACAATTAAATCTTAGCTTGTATTAATAATAGTTTCGGTACTAACGTTTCATTTTCAATATATTTGACCGACTTTGTTATTTATAGTAAAATAAGAAAAACTAATCATTTATAAATGTTTTAAAAATATATATTTATTTTAAGTGCACAGACCACGTTGTACTTCAGTGACTATCTAAATTATTTATCCTCGATGATCTTGTGGTAAAATGCTCACCTCAGGATACGATAATCGTGGGTTCAGACCCAGATAGAGGCTGACGGATTTTTCTTGAGTAGATAAAAATCTGTAGCACAACTTCCTTTGGAGGGGAAGTAATTACGTCGGTCGCATGTCGATTATAGCATATAAAGGAAACCTGGAAGTTATAGTAAAATACGTTTCCAGTGAAAAGGGTAGTCGCTTTCGCCCTCGCTCATAGAAATTCTCGTGTGCTGAAATAATCAGTCGGTTAAAAAAGTACAAGTTAAATACCTCAAATAAATAATGTAACTAATGTAATTATTTATTTAACAGAAAAGTAATTTGAATAGTTATAGAGTAAATGTACCCACAGATGCTTAATCATTTTAAAAATTATTTTCATGAAAGACCATCACATTACAATTGACTGGGATTAGAATTATTTAATAAGGAACGTTTAAGTATGTTTATAGATAAAATGCAATTTTTAGTGAAATTTGTTAGTACAGATTGTATTAAATTAACATGAACGACATATATGTTAATATAATATAATATATATGCACAATATTTGATTGATATTTGAAAGAAATTGGTAATATTAATTACAAGTTATGATACTTTATAATTATGAATGTCTTGAAATTATAACACACATCTACAAATTCGGTACTCATTAAAATTGTAGACATTTGAGTCAAAGCTATACTTAACACTATGGTTTTAAAAACAAAAGATGATGTCTTCATGAATATTTTGTATTTCTGTATTATTTTAAGTATTGACAGATCAAGTTATTAAATTTGAAAATATATAAAAATTGAATTTCTTTCTTATCTGTATTTCCCTATTATTGGTTACCTCTGCAAGTGCTGCAACGTTACTTATGTGACATGTTTCGATGCTATGACGGCATCATCCTCAGGTCTGATTAAAAAGAAGATAACACACCAAATGAAATCATGGTCAAAACACAATGCGTCAACCAATGTGGTATAACATGAAAAATTACTGAAGGTTAATAAATTATAATATCTAAAAAAGAATAATTATGAAATAACAGATTTTCCATTCTTGTCTGTACCCTCCCATCCTTCCTTAGTAGCTAATGACTTGTTCTGGCCAGTGTCAAGAAGACTTGAACCTTTTTTTTTTTGTTCACTTTCTTTTTTGTAATTATCTTTTTCAATTCATATAGCATATTAATTAAAATAAAATTCAAAATATATCTATCTACTATCTGATTTCACAATATCTCAGTACAAAATTCCTTCCTATACGTATACTATCCTTGACTTATTATATTTTTACAGATTCATCTCCTCTCACTTTATATATAGAAGTTAATTATTATAATTATCATATTAGTTTCGATAATCACACAACAGGGATTAAGCAATTACATAGTTTTAAGATCTGGTAAATCTGTTATTTCATAATTATTATTTTTTATATATTATAATTTATTAACCTTCAGTAACTTTGAATGTTATACCACATTGGTTAAGGCATTGTGTTTTGACCAGGATTTTATTTGGTGTGTCTTTTTAATCAGACCTGAGGATGATGCCGTCGGAGCATCAAAACATGTCGTATAAATAACGTTGCAGCAGTAACCAAGGAACAAGGAAATACAAGTAAGAAATTCAATTTTTATATTTTTTCAAATTTAATAACTTGTTCCTTCAATTCTCAGAATAATACATAAATGCAAAATATGCATGATCACATCATCTTTTGTTTTTAAACCATAGTTTTAAGTATAACTTTGACTCAAATGGCTACAATTTTAATATGTACTGAAGTTTTGGATGTTTGTTATAATTTAAAGACATTCATAATTATAACGTATCATAGCTTGTAATTAATATTACCAATTTCTTTCAAATATCAATCAAATATTGGGCATATATATTATATTATATTATATTACAGTTATGTCTTTCATGTTAATTTAAATCAACTTGTAAAACCTAATTTCACTTAAAATTGCATTTTATTTATAAATAATTTTGATTGCCTTGTTTTTTTAAAATTATATTAAACACCACATTTTACTGTCTGTTCAGGCTATACGCATTTGTACTAATAATGCTAATGGGCTACGGATGAGTAAGGTTGAATTTTTAGGAAGAAGTACACGCATTTGTGTGAAGGGAGAGTAGAAAACCAGTTAGGAAAATACACCCTCAGTACACCTGACATGAACTCAAACTCCGATCTCCCCGTCATCGGCATTCTAGTATATTGCAAGATTGATGCTTTAGACAATGCCTCCACTGAAGTAGGTGGTATACTGAAATTCCAATCATATCATGAGAATTAAAGAATATAATCACCGGGAAGAGGATGCATTAATTAAGGCTTTGTTTATTATATTAGAATACTAAAATGTATCATCTACAGTAGACCCAACGTTAGTGACACATTCAACCACCAAGTGCTGTAATCGATACGTAAGTGTTATTGTGACTCAGTTCATGATGTTTCTGGTGTCAACCTCCTTAGAAGATTTGGAACTAGTAAAGTGTGAACTTTATAGTTTGGAAAATCTGCATAGTATTCATTCTATTTAATAACGAGATTTTTTTTTCCCTTCGTAACGTTAAATCTTCCGGAAAATAGTTTCATGTTACATCTGTACCCACAGCATGAACCCAACGGAACTGCGGTAGTGTCACGCTGACCTCATCCTGTCTAGACCCTCCACCCCTCGCTACTGGTTGTGATTAGTAAGGGCTCTATTGTTCACCCCATCACCTATAATGACCACAGAGCACTCTTGGTAAATTAAAGGACGTCTAGAAACTGAAGAGAGGTTACATTTTATCGATTGTAAGGGGTGATTTAAAGACACTCCGTGCAACTGTGCATGTAAATTTATTCAAAGCCACGAGGAGATCTTTAAAGGTGTTCCAACGGCCAGCAGACCGAAACTTATTCACCTTTCATTTTGTGCTCCACATCTTATACACAGATGGGCAATACGGCTTAGATAAGGATGAAGATGGTAGAATTTAAGGTAAATGCAGCATCATTTGTGGGGAGGGAGAAGGGATAAACAAATCAGGGGAAAAATACGTCAATTTACCCGGGTGAGCTTCGAACCCCGATTTAGTCGTCACCCGAAAACTAAACTAGGCACTGGGTCTGGAACTGGGTCAACTCAGCACCACGAGGACAAATGTGGAGTTACGTGAATGAAAAAGTAGCAGCTCTGGTCTAGAAAACTGAGATTTAATGGACAGAGGATTTGTTGTGCTGACCACATGACAACATCTATCCAAATAAGTAGGCATTATCTTTGCCAACAGATGGCGCCGCCTGGTCAGTATGGCTTGATTGCGGGATGAAGTTGTGGAGTTAAGAGTTTATCTCATTAAACTCTTGTTTTTTTTTCTTTTAATACCCAAAACCTATTTCTATAAAGCTATTTAATTCTTTTTCTAACTATTCTTCTTTTGAATTTTTTATAAGCAGATAGTCATCTCATTTTAACGGCTCTCGCTCTCGAGTGACACTCCATGAAATGTTCTTTCTTCAAATGCAAACCTGACTTCGTATATTGCTCCCTTGTGTTTCATTCCTTATAACACTCGGAAGCGTGTAAATTATTCAGTCAACCTACAATCGGCCTCCTTTATGTAACTGAGTCTTCGGTACAGACCGAAGAGAGCAGGAAATTCTCAGAAATGAAAGAAGCAATAGATGAATAGGAAAAGCCATCGTGCACCTGTGTGCCTTAAGCTGGCAGACTACTAATATACACATTTAATGGGACTGGGAAAATAACATTTCGTTTACTTTTTATTTTACTAGCCATAATTCATTGGTGGGTGAATATAGTATTTGAAAACATAAGTCTTACCTCCATAACAACTTCATCCCCTCATAATTGATAGGACGGCTTAATTGTCCCATTTTATAAGGGAGGCAACAAAAGCTACCTAATTGCAAGAGAGGTTTTTAATCTGTTTTTGTTCGTCCCACTCTTCCATAGCATTGTTATTTAATTGTTTCATTGTCATTTTTATATCGCTATACCTTCTTAATTGCCTTAACATCCTTGTTTTCTCTTTCTCACTTCAATCAGTTTTAAGATTTTACTTAGGTTTATTCTCGTTAATTGCTGTCCTCATGTCAACACATCTTTAAAAGAGGGTTGCTTCAATTTAATCCAAACCTCACATAGAAATACCCACTAAAATAGCTTGATAAACCCACTTGTTTTATTTGTCACCCCAGGAAATGCAAGTATGGGTTATCAATAAACGTAAATAAACACCATGTAAATACAATAATGACACATGGATTTGAATTTTAATCCTGGGCATCTGGCTAGTAACATGACACATTAACTCTATTAGTCTATTTCCTGAACATAAGACCTATTGGATATTTTAGGTGGATGAGTTTTCTCTTCTGATCCTGTTAGGACATAAACAAAGGAATGATGATATCTTGGATAGACATTTGGCAGCCCAGGCATAATTTTTATAGGGGGCCATTTTATTTTTGGCATTTATGCGCAGTAGCTAGTATTGGAGTTAATTTTCTATTCTTGTCAATATACCAAACATTATGTCTGACAGATTTTTTAATTCTTGATTAAATTTCCAATGATATTTGACTATTTTACCAATAATCAAACAAGTTTATGTAAATCTAAAATTTCTGGTTTTATACAGGGATTTTTTAAAATTAAAAATACTTATATCTTGCTGTATTAAAATGTAACCTATGCGATTTTTTGTTGTTATTCAAGACTGACAAAATGAAATGAAGGATGAATTGGGGCATAGCAAGCAACTTGTGCCGATTAAGGGGAATTTCAACAGATGCGGATATTTCAAAATATATGCAGGAGACAACCCCTGCAATAAAAGGAAGATAATACATTTTGGTTGCCGTTTAAATACAAGATGATATTTTTAACCTTATCAGTCTCCTTGGACGTGATTTTGAGTTCGTATATCATTGTTCAAATGCATTTTATAGATCCTACACACAAAAAAAATAAGATAAAGAGAAAAAATGAAGAGACACAATAGGAGGAATCAAATGAAGACACAATCCAAGGTTCAGCAACAACAATATGCAACATACTGAGAGGTGATGTTCTTTCTTGTGACCAGTCATCGTCTGAGGTGGATCCTACAATTTGTGGAATACAGAAGCATTAAAAAATAAACTAGATGGAACCCCGCACTAACCTTTTCGCTCTATTGTTTAGTCCAAATTTAAATATTTACACAAAACTAGTGATATATGTTAAATTAAATAATATACACTAGCAAACTCGAACACAAATTATTCTAAACTACCAGAAAACATATTTGGGACTCCAAGTTTTAAATTTTATAATTTTATCTTTACAGAATTAAAGTCTTCATTTGTATATTTAGACTAATAACAAATATCGATAATGGGTCTACAAGGGTCAAAACTTCGTATTAAAGTTTTGAATTCCGTTTAAAATTTTAGACATTTTATTAGAGGTTGTACATCTAATGGTTATCGCATTGCTATTAAATTCCTCATTTATAAATTTTTACCAATAAAAATGTAAATATTGACTCTAAAATAATAGAGATAGACCATTGCTGTACAAAAATTTCCCCTTGGAGGTTAAAGATAAAATGGACACCAATATTTGAGACTTACTTATTTGCTTACTCTATGGCATTAGAGAAAAATTGCGTTAAAACTTAAATAGTATCTCTGTACAAATAAAGGTCACAAAATGTTATTAATATATTTGCCGATATCTCATAAATTATTGGTTTTATAAAAATATATTTCAAATTAAAGTTGTTTATGTATAATAGTACTACGATTTTGCAATGATAAGTTATTTAGTATATTAAATAGATGTCGAGATATGGAAATTTTGCTTCCGCAAAGTACCCTAAAATAATCATCCTAGGAAAATTAAAATATACATTTTGTTTATAATCTTACTCAATACCTATACACGAATTTAAATAAAATTCATTATAGCCGTTTTTGAGAAAACTGAATTTTTCTCTTTTCATCCTTTACGAAACTACTATTAGTTTTATGGTTAAACAGACACACAGATAGACGGCACTGCAAATACACTTTTTAAGGTTCGGAGGGAAATTAATTTTAAATGTTGACTTCCATCAACATCTCGGGTTATATTTTTTTTACGGTTGCAATACTTGACCTTAGTGTTCAAAAAGCTTAAAAAAACACACATATATATTTGAGTTTCGTTTCAAAACTATTGATGTTATAAAAATATGATATAAATAATATATCTGTATTATAAATAGGCCTACATATTTTTAATTTAAAGTAAGTTTATATCTCAAATAGTTTCGGTGATGTGATAAAAAATGAGAATCTACGCATCAGCCTGGAACCCTTAAAGTCATTTTCCTGAGAAAATGAGAGTAGCCATTTGGTTTGTAATATTGATCAATGTTTATAAATTAAATTTAATCAAAATCTTTATGGCCGATTTTGAGAAAATTGATTTTTCTTTTTTTACCCTACAGTAAGCTACACTTAATTTTAGGGTTAAGTATTCAATTCCAAAAACCCCTAGGAGTAATCCTATAAAAACCCTAAATACCAAGTTTTATCCCGATCGGTAAAATAGTCGGAGGTACAGACAGGCAGACAGAGAGGCGGAATTTCAAAAACCACTTTTTCGGATTCAGAGGGTCCCGAAACGTCTAGATTCACCCAAACCTCGAGTTCGATTTTATTGACGATCACAATACTTTCTCTAAATGTAAGTTAACGAGAAAGTAAAAAAGTGAAAAAGAACATTAGTTTGTGCAGCCACTCTGTCCTTAAAGGACGATGTATACATCATAGCTTTCAATCTTTAATACCAATAGGATTTGTTTGGAGTAGATATAGACTACCACAAGGTCTGTTTGAAAGCGTATTTCAAAATATACAGAAAACAAAGTCATAAAAATAATAAACATTTAATTTAAACCAAAGGCCAAAAAATTGAAAGTGGCAAATCACCTCTTCAAGACATTCTAGATCGTGGCTTTGGTGTACCACTTTGGGACAGTCGTGATTATGCCAATAAATAGGATGAAGAACATTAGCTTAGAAATAAAGAAGTAGAAATGTACACGATACAAATATTTTGGGACAACATTAAGTTTTGGAAAGCACTAAAGAAAATCATAACAAATCAATCCAAGATTGATTATTCTTCAAAGCTAACACTGTTTATCAAGTAGCAGACAAAATACTTTCTGTAGACTGTATACAATTGCTCCTAGAAACAAACTTCAGCTTTAACAATACGTTTGAAGTTGTAAACCAGTTTGAAAAAGTACCATAAAACACCAATCCCACACCCACTATTTGGTTTATTGTTACACGTATTTAATGTGGAAAACTCATCTACAGCTCGTGAATGTCATTTAAATTCACTATAAATGTAAGAGTAGGAGGTTTATCACTTTATTTAAAAAAAGCTGGATTGACATTGTCAGCTACAATAGGATTATTAAATCTCATCACCACAAAAAGTAATGTTCAGTGAACCCCGAAATTCCAAGTCATTTTATCAGTAGCCCATTCACTGTGGGTGCTTTGGATAGTTTTGATCATGAAGTTTGAAAAGGCATATCTTTCAGGTCTTCGGGATTCCCATGATACTGTAAATATATTATTTCAGGAAGCTGCCAGAGTAAATCCCAGTAAAACAAACCTGTCAACAGTAGCTCATAATAATCTTGCTCTATACTTCACGATCAGCCGGCTATAAATTATTGCAAGCCATTAACACCTATGGATATTCCTCCAGATTTCAAAATCTTTCAAAAGACTCATATTTACCATGTGATGATATCAAGAAGAAAGTTACAATGATGGTAGAATAATTACTTCGGTTGGTTACATATTAATTCCCAGAACTTGTGCAGCTCCTGATGTCCTTCCATATGAGTGGTTAAAATTCTACTTGCATGTTTTGGAAATTACATAAAAAGTATAAAGCTAGAAATGTCTTATATGAAAACTACGTCTTTAGTCCAAAATTAGAAGTGTGTCCTCAAAGATTAAGGTTAGTAAAATAAATGTTTATGATAGCAGAAGTGGTAGAAAGGTTTAAAAAGAAAGCATTTTTTATTACCATTGAGAATGATGCTGGATTCACTACATAAGCTGGTGATGAGCTTAGTTTTATGCAACACTCAACAACTGAAGAAGCACAACTTAAGTTCCAAGAGCTGATTGAAACATCAAATGAAACGTTGACATTGTTACATATTTTCACACAGGAAAAAACATAAGAATTCTGATCAGAGAAAATAACTTTAGGGATTTTTGGATCTGATAAGTCTTTTGAAGTACCTTATATGAGCGGACAGGAAATGGAACTGTAACCTCTACCTCCAAACTTACAAGGCTTATCTTGCATAAGATCTTCATTGCAAGGTCATTTGAAAATATAATTTTACATGGTATATTTATCCTCCACAGTATTGAAGATTGACGAACCAACAGCCCTAATGGATTTTGGATGGAAAATCATTGCTGTTGACTCATAACGCACTCCAGACCATTAAATGTGTTGCTTACCTATACTTGCAAAAGCTGTCATACAAAACTATGCTGGTGTCACAAAAACACTGTTTCTTGTAGTCCTTTTGTAAATGCAAAATGTCTTGTGACATTCAGGATTAGTATAAATGACTTAAAATAACCATTTTAACACTGTGTATGCGTATAACCTGAATAAAATGCGATATAAACGCCATATAAACAAAACTGAGTAAGCTTTGTAATAATTTCTGTATGTATCGTAATTTAATGCTGCTACTTCAATACATTGTAATCTATTCCCATCTTGATTGTTTTATGTTTTGTTTTTTCTTGAATATTCACAGTAAAAGGTCACAGAAGAGTAAAAATAATCTTACACTAGGGAAATTTTATAATGAATCCAAAAAACAATTAATATTTAATGAAGTGATATTGACTAGAACAGAAAATTAAGAAATTCAATACTAGCCACTACGTGTTTATTCTACCATTCCTTTAGGCATGTACTAAAAGAGTCTTGAGATAATACTCGTCCACCTCAAAATTCCTACGGGTTTTAAGGTCAAAGTCTTTATTAAATTGACAAAGAGGGCATTCCAAATTAATCATTCAGCTAAGAGAGTTGTTGGGACGTAGATCCATGTGACTAAAGCTCCCCCCACAGACTGGCAGGTCAGGCCTTGAAAGGCCACATACCGGACCTGTCACACGCCAGAACTGTTGCTTCGTTTGTCCACAGACCGATATGCTGGAAGTTCAGGTCTGGCTACGGATGAAGCTCCACTTTCCTATAAGCAATCATGACGAGAGGTTCATAATGAATCGAAAAAGAAAAACGGCAACTATTATTGTAGCAATAAGTGTTATTGAGGAAGAGAACAGAAGAAGTAAACGTGATAGGAGGAACATCTAAAAAGCGATCATTTGTCTGACATAGTACTTTTGAAGCAGTTACGGGAAAACAACCATGAATATTACAGAAGCAATCTTTACATGGACGAAGTTTGTTTTGACGTCTTGAATACGCTAGTGAAACCTCTCATTGAAAAGAAAATACAAATCAAATTATATAATAACAAATCTACCATACCACTCTTGAGGAACTAAAGTAGAAACACAACTTAGGTAATGAGGAGAGCAAATTGCATTGAATCTTATCTTTTCCCCCCACAAACTGAGAGTTTTGGTGTCTGACTTGACACTCCACAGGTCTGGAATTCCAACCCGACCGATAGGTCACGCGTCACCTGTTCTTCCAACATGCCAACCCTAACACATTGACAGTTTTCTCACAGTTTTGACGTGTGACAGTTCCGGAATGTGGCCTTTCACAGGACGGACCTGCCAGTCTGTGGGGGATTAAGTTTTAAATGCCTGTCCGGACGATCATTTTCTACAAACACTCCATCAGGATGGCACCTGAAGTTACAAATTTGTTGAAAATAAACATTTTGGATATATAGTATATAATACATAAATTCATACACTCAAAAAATGGTAGCGTAGAACATAATCATAAAAGAGGACTGCTAGAATATATAGAGAAACTCAAATCACATTTTGAATGGCATTTTTCCACTTTTTTCAATCCCTTGCATCATCGGCTTTGAAAATTATACATGCATCTCCATAGTTCACACTATTTTGTGCAACCAGGTGGTTAATGATCAACCTACTCTCCTCCTGCATTCAGATTTCCATTCTTAGATCATCTTTGGGTTACGGGTGATACCCATTCTTTGTGCGTAGCCGTATCATCTCAATCTTTTCCTTTCGATTTCATTCACTAAAGTTGTCTCAGTGCACACCAATCTTTGCATCCCTGTGTTCTTTAATCTCTATCGTCTTGATTTTTTGGCTGATTTTCTCCGGAAATTCATTTTAACTGCTGATAGTCTATCGTTTAGTTCATTGCCTATACTTCAGCCCCATACAGGAGAATAATCTGCAGAACTGATTTATAGAATGCCATTTTTGTTCTATTATTAACATTCCGGCTCCATAATACTGCTGATAGCATATCAATGGTATTTTTGGCACTGCCAATCCTTTTTCGCAATTTCCGTACCTGAGGTTAAATTACTTTCCAGGATTGAGTCAACGTAACAGTGGTTGGCCACTTTCCTGAGTTTTACATAATCTATAAATAGTTAACATTTTTCTATAATATTAATGATTATCAATATCGTTCACAAAAACTACTTTAGTATTTTCTAAATGTTACGTCTTAAAAGAATTCTACTTCAATATCTATATCCTACTCATTCATACATGATAGCTAATTGGTAGATGTCACTGATTACTTTAATTTTATTCATTATTCTCAAATTTTTATATTGAAATAATTTTTCTTTTTTTCTATTTTCAACGTCACTAAAAGACGTAAAAAATTATTGTAACATACATAGGTTTATAGAAGAGACTGTCTAGAGCCTAGAATTGCACTTTCTCCAAGCATGAGATACCACAAGTCTAGACGAACCCTGGCATGGCCTAAAACAATTCAATACCAAAGGTTTTATTGTTAGAATAGATTATACAAGATGTATAACATATGTTATTAAAAATTAATTAATGAGATATGTGTAGTTAAAATAGTCATTAAATCATTAAATTTGCTTTGAGGTCATGAATTTTGGTGAACTAAGTTCATTGTTAAGATAATAGTATTTATTATATTTCAATCAAAATAATCTTAAACGTACAATTTCGCACAAGAGGTGACATAGTTCAGAAACGAGAAAATAATAGAAATATTAAATGGAAATTTCATTTATAATGGATTGTCTATAAGATTTTATTAGTACATTCTGGTCATGAACATTTATACATAGGTCGAAAAAATGTCTTAAGGAAGTAATGAGATATGGTTTAAAAAGTTCGGTAGACACCCTGTTATAATTCCTGGAGCTGGTGCTAGGTACTACCTTGGGTTAATTTGATTTGTTTTCCCTTCCACTTTGTCTTACGCATCACTATATAAACTTTTTATTCTCAGAGTGAACCATACAGTTGGCCCTTCTTCATAGAACTACCTGTAGAATGTTTCTATCTTCATTGAATCTTCTTTTAAACTCGTTACCCGATGTATCCATTTTATCCTCCCAGCACTACATCTCAACGCTCTGCCAATATTTACTCTCCGTTTTCCTCTGGGTCAATAGTTTCAGTTAAGAGGACCCTGTATTTAGAAAGTGTACGCTTAATAAACATATAAAATGAACCAGCCTACCCTGGGATCCCGTCAACCCGTCTTGGGGGGAGACTGCGGGGTCTTCTCATTAGCGTTGAGGCGATTAGGCCCCTTGTGAGCCATTGAATAGAAGAAAAGCAAAAAGCATCCTTAAAAAAGGATTATTGAGACATTTTTTTTGTAAAAAGAAAATAAATATTTTTTTACAAAAATTTAAAAAATCTTCTGAAAATAAATCTAGAATAATATTTATGTATTTAAAAATATTTGATCTAAAAGGTCCCATTTGAGATATTACAAACTAAAAAAAAAAAAAATTAAAATCGTCATGTTTTTGCAAAATGTATTCATATCTCAAGTCTGGTAGACATTATGACAGGGTGGAACATACAATACATTATCAGTAAATATTATATATTATATCATTTAAGATTTTTTTTTAGTTCGTCGCGTCTAACTTGTCTGAAATATATGCAAATTTATATTAATATAGAAGGATTGAGGAAGCTTTTAAGTGAAGTGTACCCAAATTATCCATTGTTCTAGAACTACCCCAGTACATCCGTATTTGAGCCCTGCAAAAACAAGTCTGAAGCATTTTCCGCACGCCCATCGGTTCAGGCTTGATGTTGCAAGTAATCAGATAGGCACTATGCCTAATTTGAGGATTTTTATTTTGACTTTTAAGCAAAACTATTTCAGGACACAACATAACCAGTAAGCCAGCACATCTAAGACACAACTCGTGCTCATGATAATTCTTCATTCATAGCTTAAGGCAGAGTCTGTGATGGACGTAGGAATTCATCATATTCATTATGTATTAAAGCACAGCCACCGGCGACTCGTGGCCGGATTTATGCTACCTCTCGTACAAGATTAAATTGTACAGGGTTGGCGCTATACAAGGTGAAAATTAACCAGATAAATTTTATGCTTGTTTGAGCGTAAGCATAAAGCCAACTAGACTCGCTGGTGGCTGTTATTAATTGATATCTATAAAATCCGATGAATTCACACTTTTAGATCAAACCATGTTTTAAGGTGGGAGTGAAAGAAAATACGAGTTAAGGACAATAATTTTTGCCATTTTTATAGCAAAATATTTTTGGTTTAGAGAAATCATATAATTATCCAGTAGAAACAAAATATAACATTCTTCACATAGTGACCTCGATTGTTGTTGATTATTTGCCAAGGTTGTTTGGAATTTAACTATAACTTTTAATATTCATTTAAAAAGTTTCCTATCTAATGCCTCTTTGTTCATGGCAGATATCTAAAAACTGTGTATATCACCATTAGAAAAAAATTAACCTTTTTTTTTCTTGAACAATATTATATTTAGTTTGGTAAAAAAAAATCCTATAAGAACTGCAAGAACACTGCCCTTAAATTGCCTTCCCTAGCACAAGACAACATGATAACTCGTTGACATAGTATTTGTGCGCTAATCCAAAGGTCATGAGCTAAATTATGATATAAAGGTGTCATTTTTCAAATGTAAGATGTACCAACTACGGCTATATCCTTAACTCAGTTAATATACACCTTACAATATTTATAGTTAAGTTCCATAAAACAAATAACAAAACATATTTTAATTTAGTAATTAACTAAGCTACTTACAGTAAAGACTACATGATTGGTGTATTTGACTTATCAATGAAACTGGGCAAGGTTTTACAACCCTTTCTTCAGGCGAACGCTTGTGGACTACTTTGGTTAGGAAAGATTGTCAAAGCACTAAATCATCTTAATTTTTCAATGTTCTCTGCTTATTAATCTTTATAAAACATGACAAATGTATTGGTATTAACTTCAGAATTTGCATTAACTAGAGTGGTATTATAAATATAGATATATACTTTTTAGTTATCTTTTAAAAAGATCTACAACTCAAATAAAATGAAAACGGTAATAGAATAGGAACACGCAACTCGTTACAAATTACATTATTTCGTGCTCTGAATTAGTGTGACAAATTTGACATAAAAAATTATATTATCGTGCTACGTAATTTACTCAGGGCTTTATATTAATCACCGTTTCCTCTTTTATCGATAGTAATATTTAATCTTGATGATTTATTCCAAACGCAGTTAGTAGATCTATTTCAATTATTCAGCTGGGTTCGACGAATGTTTCTTGAACGATAAAAATTTGTAGCAAAACTTCCTTCTGGGGAAAGGGGGGGAGGAGAGCTGTCAGCTCCATGTCAACTATGGCATTTAAAATAACCCTGGAAGGTATGTGAGGATATTTTCCCGTCAAAATTGGTAGGCTTTTCGCTCTCTCTCATAGAAATTCTCGTGTGCTGATATAATCAGTCGGTTTAGAAAGTGCATGTTAAATACCACAAACAAATAAATAAAATTATTTCAATTATTACATTTTCAACCAACAAACAATAGATCACTTTGGATAGCAAAGACTCATACTTTTACAAGAGAAATATATATTTATTTCCTGATTGACAAATTTTTTAGGGCCTCCATTTAATACTTGTTTAGTTACTTAGTTTTTATATTATCTCTCAAAAGTTTTACAATTTATGAAACGTTTTATGTTTGAGAAGTTAATACGTCTACGAAGTTTTCCAATTTGTTTTATCAAGCAAGGACAGGTTTTTATAGAATTTAAAAATTTTACAAAGTTTTTAAGTTACTTACATTTATGTATTTTTATTTATAGTGGTCTTATATGATTAAAATTTCAAGTAAAATAATGCTCTACATAAATAAATATTAGAGCTTGTTTATTTTTTTTGTCCTGGGTCAACAAACCATCCGGGATATTCAAATGTTACTATACTAATGAGATAGGAATTCTTAGAGTAGTATTTATAAAAAATGAACTCGAATTTGTGTGGAGGATCAGTGTAAAACCAGAAAACCGCTCTTGTTGCACCCTGTCTAGATTTAAACCCAAACATTCCCGTCACCAGCAAAACAGAATTATGCGAACTTGACAGCTAGTAAGTATACTAAAGCCACCGACTGGAACTAACATTCTTCTTAATTATTAAACGACATTTATGTCTGTTTCTACTAATGAAGTAGTCTTTTACATCATTACAGTTCCTTTATTTATCCATCTACAAGCCTTTTAAGAAGTTTTATGTTCTAATCAATACAAATTAGCCAGCACTAAGTTTTGAATTTTGAAACATAGGCCTCTATGATCATTCTCTTTCACGCCCACTTCGTTGGCCTAATGGTCTAAAGCGTCTCTAGCAATATACTAGACTGCCAGTGATTGGAATATCGGGGTTAGACTCCCGGTTGGATGTACTGAGAATGTTTTTTTCAAAATTGTCAACGTTATTTGTAGTCTACATTTGTATATAGCCTGAACAGGTAGCAAGACACGGTGCTAAAATGTATATTAAATTTGTATATTAATATTTAGGAACCAAGATAGTGTATGACTCTTTAACAAACCTTTATTTAGTCCTAAGAATTTTTCATCGGAATGCATACTAATATTTTTGAAAAACTTTGTCCAGATAATATATTTTTATTTATTTAATTTATTTAGCACCTCGTCTTACTATCCGTTCGGTAAGTACTAATCACGCTAAAGGGCTAGGAATAATTAAGGTTGAATTTAGAGGAAGTAAACCGACATTTGCGGGGAGGGAAAGTGGAAAAAACATTTAGGACAAACCACCTCCAGTTCACCCGACTGAGGTTAGAACCTTTATCTACTCGTACTCGGCAGTCTAGTTCAGTAAGAAGCCAGTGCGTTAGCCAACTACACCATCGGAGTGGGTTTCAGATATAATAATTATTTAAGTCTTTAATGTCATTTAAAAAAATGTGGTTTGTTTTCCTTTGAAATATATATATTTTATTTTTATTTGAGTTATTTAACATGCACTTTCTGACCCGGATGGTGATACCAGCACACAACTTGTAAGCTAGCTTATATCGAGAAAATACACAGCATCCAGTCTCCAGACTTTAATTCATAACCGCGAAAAAGGATATCCACATTTCAACAATGATACATACTTCAGCCATGCCAAGAATTGAACCCGGGACATCTTAGCTCAGTAGACAGACATACTACCGATAGAGTTAAAGTGTTAGACAATATTTAAAACATATTTTGATTTGAATAAAACAGTGGCTATATCGGGTCGTTCCTCTTATATAAAATAAACTAAAATCAAGAGAATGCCTAAATCAAAATTCTAGCCACGTCCAGAATTAAACCAAAGAGGGAATAGGTCACAACATTGTCTTCTAACTTGGACCAACACAAATTACATAAATATCAATGGGACTATAAACTTGCTCTTATGAAGGATTAAGGATGAGCTTGAAGGGGCTTTAAAGGGTAGATTGGAAGAGGGTCGATTATAAAGGAGGCTAATCCACTCGTGTTATGACAATACGTTACACTCTGCCAAGCAGAAACCTCCTAGTCTGCCAGTAGAGGACGTCTGATACAATGAGGTAAACTATAGTAAAAAATTATTACCCACCTACTCTGGTTGAGTTGCTGTCAATTTCACATTCACATTCTATTCATGGTGAAGAATTTCAATTAGTAACATTAATTTGTATATATTAAATAATTAACTGTTTTCAGTATTTATTTATTTTATTAGGAAGTGAGCCTACATTTGCGTGGGGATGGAGTGGAAAACATTTAGGAAAAAAACTCTCCAGTTCACCCGACCGAGATTCTAACCTTGATCTCCACGTCCTCAGCAGTCAAGCTAAACACGAAACTAGTGCGACTGCCAAATACGCCACCGAGGCGAACTGTTCCTCTTTCCTTTCACCACTCTTTCTTCTTTATTTCTTCCATTGTTCTGCTTTCACTTGCACACTTTCTCTTATCTGCTCCTCCCATCTCTTTCTTAGTGTACCTTTTTTCGATATAAGACTACATATAACAATTGCATTGTTGGATTCGGGCAGGAAAGTGTTTTAAACTAATTATAAATATAATTTTTGACGACCAATATTGATAACATTTTTTAATTTTTACCAGCATTATTTTATAGATACTTTATTTATCTATGAAAAGTGACATAATATGCATATCACATGACTTGACGTATGATTCTATAACTTTTTAACTGTCAAAAGTGTTTCTTACTATCTAAATAAGACAAAATGTGGCTATTACTGATTAACAGTATAGAATTATCACCTCTTCACTGGAATTTACCAAGTCCCCGGTGTGATTCTCGTGTTCAGGTAATATTTTTCAACCAATTTAAATGGATTATAATTTTTTTTAGCATCATGTTTTACGACCCGTTTGGGTTATATGCCTATGTCTTAATTATACTAATGGGTTAGGGATTAAGAAGGCTTCAATGAGAGGAAGTGCATCTATATTTGCATGGAGGGAGAGTCGAAAACCATTTAGGAAATACCACTCTCGGTGCAGTCGACTGTGATAGAACCCTAATCTCCCCATCTTCAGTAGTCTAGTCTAACACGAGATAAGCGCGTTATACCACGTGGTCACCAAAGTGGGTTGGTTATAGTTATTATGATAAGACTTAAAAAAAATCTATTTTAATGCTAAATAACATATGAGACCCAGTCTGAGGGCTGTCATTACATCACCGTGAAAAACAAGTCCCAATTTTAGTAGTGCTACATTTATTTTTGGCTCAGGACAATTTTTCACTGTAGACACGTTATTGACGGAGCTAAGGTTATAGAAAAAAAATTGAATACTTTCAAATAAGTACTGAACTGTTTTATAATTTTAAATAATCTGTAATAATTCATCTAGTAAAAACATTAAGGGACAGTTTAATAGTCAGTATTGGTTTTCCTCAAGTGCGGCACTATACTAAATATAAGAATACACTTACCCAAACCAGAATGCAATGGACCAGTTTCATCTGTGAAACTGGTCCATTCCATTCGAGTTTAGGTGTGTCAATTGTGTTTAGTGTAGCACCACGTCTGCCTCTGACTACTTAGATCAGTTGTTAGCGTGTCTGTCTACCAATCCAAGGGTCTCGGGTTCGATTCGTGGTATGGCCGAAAAATATATAGTTGGTGAAATTTAGCATTCTCCTTTCACAGTAATGAATTAAAGGCCCTAGACTGGATTTTGGGAATGTACTAGATTTAAGTTAATTTATAAACGGTGTGTGGACATAATCAAACGGTTCAAAAAGTGTAGGTTTAATACCTCAAATATGCGAAGAAGAAAAAATCGTCATACTTCCCCGAGGCGGACCAAACTGGCCCCAAAACTCCAACAACTTGATTCAACTGATAGTAATTTTGCCAATAGATCTAAGGACTATATGATCGATTCCCGGAATGGCCAAAAGATTTATAAATATGCATTAAAATACGTTTAAAATGAGAAACTAACACATTTTCACGGGTGGGATTCTTGGCATAGCTGACCGTGAAATTGGAGCTTCTTTCACAGTAAGGAAATAGCTGTGTGTTATGTCTGTATTAGATTTAATTTGGTGTATTCGTTTACTATCAGTCAGTTTAGGAAGTTCACGTGATATACAACAAATAATAGCTATACTTTAAATAAGAAATAGATTTTATAATACTTATTGATTGCCAAGGACCACCTTATATTTAATCTAATTTTTCCTTGTTAATTTGAAATTTGAGCTGATTCTGAGTTTTTCTAAGAGTTTTTGGAGTTTGACTTGTTTGATTGAGGTCATTGATTAATTTTCCTTTCATACTCTTTCCCAGGATGAGCAAAGTTTCTACGAATGGAGCTATTAGCCTTTCATTCCAACTGAATGATAGAGTTTTCATGCTTTTTTAACATATTACTTCTAATAATATGATTATTTAATTTTAATAAATAAGGGATTTTGATCAGGAAATTATTTTAAAGGAAGTGCACACCTATTGTTTTAGTTATTTATTGAGATATGTAACATGCACTTTATGAAATAACTGATTATATCAGGCCACAAGAATTTTCATGAGTGAGAGCGGGAGGGTATAACAATTTTGTCGGGAAAGTTATTCTACGATATCTTCCAGGAGTCTTTTACATGCTACAATCGACATAGGACCAATGGCTTTACTTCCTCTCTGAAGGAATCCGTAATATGAATATTTATCTCTAAAGAAAAATCCGTCGAAACCGGCTGGGTTTGAACCCATGATTATTGGGTCCAGAGGTGAGTACTTTACCTCAAGGCCACGTAGGTACACTATATACGTATTAGAGTGGAGAAAGAATGGTAAATACACATTGATAAATCACGAGTGGAAAACCACTCCTAACGCACTTGACTTAGGTTTCTAATCATTTATATCCTCCTTTACTATTCATACTGTAAATAATTGATAATATGAACAGTATGTTTGTGAGTTCGGGTATTCATTCATCATTTTTAAGGCTTATTCTAAAACATAGCCCCAAAAATATTCTTAAAATGTTGTTGAAAATGAGCTAATGTCACATTTTCATAAAAAAAGATATTAATAAAACTCACACAATAGAGTTCTTTTGAAATTATTTTGGTTTTATAGATAATTTAAAATAACTCGTTGTAAAACTAAATTTTGCGTTAAAGCTGAAAGTTTACGTGGTAGTTTTCCGTTTATCGAGACGGCAACACAGTGTTTATTTAAAATATAAAAAGTAAAAACACATATGATGTTTTTAGAATTACGTACTATTACCGTATGATACATACGCATATTTACATTAATGGAATAATGGTGCGAAAGGTAGAATTTATCATAAATGTACCAGTATATTACATGGAGGAGGCGTGGGAAAGAATTTAGTAAAAATAACTTCAGTACACCCGGATGGGGGATCAAACCCTGGCCTCACCACGACTGGGAAACCAGAACTGATGAAATTTATGCCACCTTGATACCCGTACTTATATATTTGGGATGTATTATATCTAAGTAAAAACAGAGTCAATATATTATTTTTTCTCATTATTTAAGTTTTGGGTAAATTAAGTGTCGTTGGGAAACATAATCTATGTTTTAAAAAAAAGAAAAGAAGACTGTGTTTATCTGTTAGTCATGATGAGCATTTCTTGATATCTACCCCGCGCATAGGTATGAAATTTTAAAATTAGTAGTACCTGTGCACAAACATGTGCATCTCAAAACAGAATTTTAAAATTTGGATCTAATATTTTTAAATTAGTTAAAAACTTGGTCGGAATGAATAAAATGGTTTTTTTTCTGTCTTTTTGAAGCAAAGAAAATTGTTGCCCTGTGTAACCATGAAATCCATGGCGTGATTACCCCAGGCAACGCCGAGTTCTAATAAAATTGTCTATAAAAATGAGAATATTTTTTGGAAATGTTTTAACTATTTAGGTTTCTTAAAACACCTTTTCTTCAAAACACGCGGGGATTTCTTTTATTAAAAAATAATAACATAAAAATAAGTGTCAAGTACCGTTGAAAATAATTAATGTTATATTCACTAGGTATAATATTCTGGTCAATATTTAATAACAGTTACATTTTGTGGCATTTTATAAATTTTAATTCAGTCTTTAAAGTTTGATGTGTGCAAGCCAAACTAGATAAGTTTTGTTTATCCTTTCAAATCCCCTAAAGAAAGAAATTTTTAAAATTATAATATTTTTAATAATTTATTATTAGGTATCACGATAGCAAAATACTCAAGACACTTTTAAAACACATTAATAAACATTTGCAACCAAAAGTTGTTTAAAAAAAATTAATAACACAAGTTAACTTAATCCTTATTGTAGACCTAACTATCCCCAGTTTAATTATTAACGTAAACTTTTTTTTATAGTTCAGTTAATTACATTAATACTACTACTACTAATATTAATAATACAATAGGGTTCATTCAATTATCAACTTATTCTTTATTACTCTAAAGTGGTTTTTGGATTCTTAAAACATGTTATTCAGGCAACAGTTTGACCACCACAAACGTAACATTAATACAATCTCTAAATTTTTAGAGAATTGCAATACTGAAAATAATAAATCTCCACGTTATTAACAAAAACAATACCCATTCCGGTGGGCCACATGGTCACAGGCGCTACTCTTGCAATACAATATACTCCAGATCATGAGGAGATCGTTCGATCGCATTCGGGTGTACTGAGGGTGATTATTACTAAAGTGTTTCCCCACTCTTTATTCAGGCAAACGTAGGTACACTACTTTTAAAATTCGACCTTAATCATCCTTAATCCATTAGCGTAAATAATAAATAAGCTTATATCCCTATTGAGTAGTAAACCACGATGTTAAAAAAAATGTTTTTTGTGTTTACGATCCCAAACATGTAACTTTTGGAATTTATTTTGCGTCTATATTTAGGTCTATGTTTTATTGTCTAGATCTATGCATGTATTTGCATTTTCGCAAAGTATTAGCAAATGGGTAATTATATTTGGTCAAATATAATATTAAATTGTATTGATATACAAATAAAAAAAAAACTGTGCAGAAACATAAAATTGAAGGTGATTTATGTGAGTATAAAAGGAACGCCAAACCATGACTTGTTTGAAAACTTCTCTTAAAGTTATAATTAAGTTTACTTTATTAATAGAATCTAAGATAGAACCAAGAATAATAAAGAATTTTCAAGACAAATTAAATTGAAAAATTAGTTTTAAAAAAGGTGATTTGAACAAACACATTTAACATTTTTCTTAAAGTTTTTTTTTGTAATTTAATTTTACATGAAAAGGTATAATAATACTCCAGTGAAAGGTCTCAATTAGTTATTATGATCTAAGCTTAATAGAAGTTCACTTTATAATACACACATTGAAATTATGAAGTTATTTAAGCGTTTACAGTCAACTGTACATCATTTATATAATTAATATATGTATATTATTAATTCCATTACAATTAATTAGCTAGGTAATAGGAAGGATACATATCTGCTAAGCGGTTATTATCCATGCATCACTTTTCGCTGTTAATTATTTGAGGTATTTGATACTGGGGGTGATTCATAAAATTAAATCCAGCGATCAAATTAAATCTTTTAAAGTAACTACTACTATTGTAATTGACTCATAGATAAATATGAAAATAAAGGGCAAATTTACAAATGAAAACAACGCTTAATATGGGATGATGATAGTAATAATAGCTATTAAAATATGTTATCTATGTGATCATAAAAAAATGTGTTATTGGCACCCACGATCACAATCCAAATTACCTTTACTCCCAGCGGTTACTCACTATAAAAATTCCGTTTAAAAAGGTTTTGGATTAATATTCAAAATACATACAGAATATAATTAAATCGTTTAAAGAGACTAATTTGTTGGTAAATCGTGAATAAAAAATGCTTGGTACTCTTAAAGTTTTGAAGTAAACTACCGCTGGTCCATCTCCGTGGCCCAGTGAGTTTAATAGATAAGATATGGGTAGTAGTATTATTGAAACTAAGGTTGCGTGCTTACAATTAGACGTGTCTGTATTTGATAACTAGTTTGAAATATTTTTACGACATATGTGTGTGTTTAGGAATAGTATGTTAACCACTACAAAATGTATATGTTACTGTGAATGTACTGAACTCGTTATTTTGTAAAATAACCAGTGAATGTATAGAGTCACCGAAAGCGATGGTTTATTTAACAAATAATAGGATTTATCTAAATTTTCCAATGAAGTTTGGTAAAAGTATGAAACATGAACTGGATAATCTACATTTACCAGTGGTTTTATAAAACATCTAGTGTATGTGTATAAAAATATAGAGCATGAATCCAAACAAACCTAAACAAACCTTGTCTAACCTAATCTAAGCTAAAATAAACTAGGCTAGGCTTGTCTAAGATAACCTAGCTTACCTAAACTAACATAATCAAACCTAATCTAGAAGTGATTTATTAACCTTCACTGGTAGTTGGTGGTAATTTTGTAAACTCACTGGTGAGTTTGTAAAATGTTCGAGTTTTGTGAAATAGCAAATACATTATTTACATTCCCCAAGTGAATTAGTGGCTCTGTAGAATCACGAGTGTTTTTACAAATTCAGCACATTCGCTGTAGCATATACTTCTCTGCTACCGTAAGGGATATTCGGAAATAATAATTATTTTCTTTGTAATACTATATTAGCACGTGATCCTTCTCTTTATTGTGGGCTATGGCACGTGCGTCTAGGTACACAGACTGAATAACGTGGTGCCGGCTAGGACTGTCCGGAGTATACAGAGGAATATCCTTCTGATACTTACAGGTGCCTACCGGACAGTGGCGACAGATGCTCTGAGCGTCGTCCTAGGTGTGTGGCCGTTAGACCTTCTGGTTAAGAAGAGGGCAATTGGGTACTGGAAGAGAAAGAACAACTGGGAGAAAGTTAGGATACTCACCTCACCCGAAGTGGAAACATCTGAAGATGTAGTATTTTCTCTGTTGAAGGAATGCCAGAGACGCCGGGAGGGCAGTGAATTTTGTAGGAGGGCTTATCAGCTTTTTCCCAATGTGGTCAAAAGGCTTGATAACGCACATCTGAAACCATCCCCGGGTCTGGTCCAATTCATCACGGGGAAGGGGCTGTAACTAAAATCCTTAAGGAAGATGGGATTGGTCGAAACTGATCGGTGTGATTGTGGTGAGGTGGGTACCCTGGAACACGTTGTGCTGGAATGTGCCCGTACGCTTGAGATAATAAGACCTAATCATCAGGAAGTGCAGAGGTGATATCCTGAGAGATCCCACCCATTGGAGGTTCCTAGATAAGCTGGCAGCGGATGCTTTAGAAAGAGCCAAGATGGAATATATAAGGGCACTAAGAGAGAGACGAGGACTGGGACAAAGGCTAAACAGACGGTGGGCCAGAGAAGGAAGGGGGGGGGGAGACCAGTGACAGTGATGAGGACAGTGACAAGGATAGTGACAAAGAGAGATACAATGACGAGGACAATGAAAGATACGAGGACCGAAACACGGGAAGGGGGACTGGGATGGATGCTGGTAAGGTCTCAGCGGGGGGAATATAGGTAAAGGAGAAGGTTGTTTTTTTGGAATTACTGGTATACAACCTTCCATGAGTAACAAAGAGAGATTCCGGGAAGTGGCAAACAAGAAGCCTTGTGGGACTGGAATACCAGTTCGGCTGATCGATCTAGAGGCTTACTGGAGTAGCCCTGGTAATTCCTAGGGATCATCATTCCAGCCGAATAATAGTGGGAAAGATGAGGAGAAAGAAACGGGACGCATGGGGTAACCCTGTGACTGTAGATCGCTCTTCTTGGAAACAAGAAGACTAGGATTAGGTCTTGTAAGGGCCCTATGCATCAAGATAGATATAGGCGACTGCTCTGCAGCCCCCTTGTACTATCGGGTCAATGGATATTCCCTAAAGGTAAGAGGTTACTTAGGTTAGTTAGTTGTAAGATTAGGATAAGATTAGAATAGGGAGGAAGGGTAATAGGAATGGGTAGGTTAGGAGAAACAATTTCAGGGAATGTAGAAACAGGGAAGATAAGTAAGAAAGTGGTTTGCACTTAGGTGTAAGTGGAGCACCAACTCCGGTAAGGGCGCCTCCCCAGGTGGCAGATAGGGGGATGCTCACCTCTGCTGGGCGCACCGTCGGACTAGGATGAGAATCCAGGTCAGATAGGGTAACCAGTGGAGGAGGGTACCGAGGAAGTAATATACCCGGGGTGGACCAACTGGTGAATGAAATTGTATCTCGGAGATAAGTACTATTGGCGCCAAAACCTGTTTAGATTAAATAAAATTGGATAATGTATAATAGTAAGTAATGTTTTGATACTATGTAAATAAGGCCTGGATTTAAAATTGTAAGATGCGAGGCCAAGTTAGATTGTTAGTAAAATAACTAAATTACCAATAATAATTTCCATTTAAGTGGACATCAGTTACTTTCAACTAATGTTTTCAATAAAGAACCTTCTACTATCTGTCACAACCTCTGCCACCCTAGAAAGATTATAGTGTATTTATATAAGCTACATAAGCTATCTGATGTAGGCCTAGCTTATTTAACTTTATATCTATTATTATTTCCAGACTGTGGCCTGGATCAGTTTTTTATTCAAGCCATATATTTTCCACTACCGTCTGGCTAGGCCTGTCGTAGCTTCATATTCCTTATCATATAACTTAAGACTAGGGCAGGCACAACATCTTGTCCCCAGCCGTTAATTCATCACTGTGAAAGGATAAATCCACATTTCAGCAATTTTAAATTTTTCGGTGTTGTCGGGAATCTAACTGCCTTAGCTCAGTAGGTAGACATTCTACCGATTGAGTGAAGGTGTTGGATTGATGCATTTTAAACTAATATCTTGTTTCGAAGGTTTTATCACACTTTTAAACCCATTTTTCGGTTAAAAAAAGGTTCATATATTGGGTTAATCCATCTAAAGCCAACTATATTGAATAGATGATCG
Organism: Timema californicum; assembly: GCA_902141385.1. NCBI lineage: Eukaryota > Metazoa > Arthropoda > Insecta > Phasmatodea > Timematidae > Timema > Timema californicum. The sequence continues at coordinate 40,537 of CABFOW010001586.1, forward strand.
CTATAACGCCCTAGGTTCTAGAACTGTAACTATATATTATTATGTATCTTGTGGCTGAATGGTGACCTGAGCGAGGTTTAGTCATTACTGTAATTAGATGAGCATTTCCCCGCAAGTAATGAAAACAGTGTAGATGGGTTCTAGTCGGGGTGAGGGAGGGAGGCTAGGGGGTGTCCATCGTTTGAAGTCAAGTGATTGACTGGACGTGGGGGGAGGGGGGGGGCGGAGCAAGGGTTGGGGTATTCATCCGATCGCTGCGGACTGATTTGCGACGAGAGGTATTGACTCGTTAGCGCAGGTTTCTATAGAGAGGTTTTCATGTACAGTGTAACGTAGCGTTTATTACGCTTAAAGAGGGTTGTCGTGCTATGCCGTAATCATTTGAGAAAGTTCTAAGTTTGAGAGAAAGGTATAGTCGTCACCGCGTTTACTATCCGTTCGGTCCGTACGCATATTAACTAATCACGCTAGTGTGTTAGAGATAAGGAAGGTTAAAGTGAAATGACATTGATAATATATTTAGGAAAAAATACCATCAACACACCTGATCAGGATTCGAAACTCGATCTCCACATCATCGGCTGACAAGTCTATTGTATTATATCATTCAGCTTCCAAAGCGGGAAAATTTAGTAACCTTTTGAAACGGTGGATATATAACTCGCCTCTTTGAGTAACATCGGATGGATTAAAATCACTTTGATAACCAAATTATGGATAGAGATTTTCCTTGTAAAATATTAGATGCATAAAACGTGCTTTTGAGAAACCACGGGTGTTGCACAGAAAATAGATTTTTTATCAAAACAGCTGTAACTATTTTGATTAAATTTTATATCTAGTAATAGATAAGCTATAAACATTATTTTTAAAATAACTCACTAATATACCTACCGTTTTTATATCTTAAAACGCAAACATTTTGATGACTAGACTACGCGTGGTTTCTTATTTTTATTAATATCTGATATCTTTACATCTATGTATTGAATCTTTTTTATGAACTCATACATGCCGTCATACAAATGAGCTAAATTAACGAACACATTTAATTTTTTTGTAACTTTTTGTTACTTAGGATTAGATGTATAAACTCAAGGTCGAACGTTCTCAAAATAATAGAAAATAAGGCAGTCTATAATTTTTTGAAAATAAAAAAATAAACTGAAGTTGTTTTCTCAAAAGTAATGAATTCATACTCAACTCATCACTGAAAAGCTTTAATAAAAGTAAACAATCATACAATAATATATTTAAAAAAAACTAAGCACTCCTCGCCATTTTCTAAATTAATAAATAAACTTTATCTGCCCTAATGCTTTAAGGCATCCTTTCTGAATGTTTGCTCCTTGGGAATTTTAGAGCTCCCCGAGACCCCTTCAGGGGCTTTTTGAGATTTTATAATCTTTGTGAGGCTAGATTTTTTAAATACCTATCAAACAAAACACAATATTTAACGTATTTAATTCAAAATAAGACATGCGATTCCAGCTAATTGCTAGCTGAATGCCAGCCAAATTTAAAAAAATGTGCAAAAATGCTAAAAATAACACTATGATCAATACAAAAATTGTTTTTGATAAAATAAATCATATGTTCTGTTTAAAAAATATTGATTTTATTTATCTAACAAGTTATTTATGATTACAATTAAATAAAATAAAATACACAGTATTTTAAAAAAAAATCAAAGTTTAAATGTTAATGCGTTAGTTATATAAAGATATAAACCACTTTAAATATTTCTGGGGTTCCATAATTTTATTTAGGAATGTAAAGTACATCGGATGTTAAAAAGTTTGAGAATTGCTGCCTTAAAGTATTCTTCAATGAAATAACTATATTTTTTCTGCCATCTTTTCTCTTACGTAAGTCCATTCTTTAAACCTACGTTCACCTTATTTAATCAAAGTGTGTTTAAATAAAATATCAAGCTTTATCTTTCAATAATTCTTAACTGTAATTTAAGTAACTAACATTCTTTTGCCTCTATTCACCTTTCTTCTATAATTTGTTTGGAAGTGGAATAAAGAAAGTTCAGATATTTTCTTATTTACTTGTATGTATTTAATCCCGAGAAAATTATTTAGTTCTTATTACAATTTCTAATACGAATCATAAATGATCTACGGGTGCTTAGCCAGACGTTCTTTTTAACTTTTTCTTCTTTTAAAAAAAATTCTGTTCGCTTACTGCTTATTTGCCAGAGTGCTGTTACATTTTATTACATATTTATGTATAAACGTGCTGTGAAGTGATAAAATGGTTTTATTTAACCAAGGAAATGTCGGTGTCCATTCAAACACTTCCATTCCATTTTCAGTAACACATAAAATGTGTAAATATAAAATCAAAATAAAAGATAAAAAATCTACCGTGGTAAACATGGCTGTGAAGTTGAAATACTTTTTATCTTCTTCTAATTATCTTTTCCTGTATTACACCCTCAGCCAATCCTATAGACAAGGCCCTAAACTATAGGATAGTGAGGATGAAACAATACAAGGGAAATACAGTAAATAGAAAAGGTTTAAAACAAGATGTTCTTTTATTGCCAATATTATCATCAAAACACGGAAAAGACGACCTTATTATTAAAATATCCTGTAGTTACTATCCAGAAAGAAAACATTGATATACATATATATGCGTCGGACTTAAGGTCCTCAAAACATGACGTAGTTACTGGTTGCTCTCAACAACAAAATAGGACTTAAGGTCTTTCAAACAATATCACAACAAGTTATACCTAAGTTTACATGGCATACCTAACTCAACAACTTCTCGTGAATTCAATATTTTACTAATATATATTTTACAGTTAAATTAACTTGATCCCAACAAGGATTTCAAAGAAAGCACAAAAATTTACTAAGCCTCACGCAGTTTAGCATTCGTCAAATATTATGTAGTTGTTACATTTAGCGTTACTTTCTAACAGCTACGGCAAAACAAAACAAAATGATCCTACATATTTACATCTAACAATCTTACGAGCTCCGAAAGTTAGAGAGAAGTTACATTTACTTTACATATATACAAATAAAAAACAATCTATCCTGCTTCCTACATCTCACCGATGCGCAGTGATAGTGGACTTTACCTTACTATTACATTTTAACAATGAAGCACGCATCCAGCCCCCTACACATGACTGATGCGTAGCTATGGCTAATAGAGAATGTGTACTATTTTTACGTAGCATTTTTACAACAAGCCTGCACACTGCTCCCTACACCTGACTGAAGCATAGCTAAGGCTAAAAGAGAATGTGTACAATATTTACGTTGCATTTTTATAACAAGCCTGCATCCTGCTCCCTACCACTGACTGATGCGTAGCTATGGCTAATCGAGAATGAGTACAATGTATACAATTTACCAACCTATTATATAATGAGCCTAGAACACGGATACAAGGGGGAGGGGTTTACACTTTCAACTCAGTTACACCCAAATAGTTTATTACGTCATTCTGACACACTTGGTAGGTTTTCCCAGCCGCTGATTGGACGCTTCGTAGTAGCCCGGCCGTATTCTGATTTCTCTACCAATGTGAAGGCATGAAAGTTCGGCGTGGCATCTTCATATCCCTCCGCCAGACGGCAAACCAGGTTCAGTTGATTTGGCAGAGGGAGGTCTAGTAAACATCGGCTAGTTTGTTTTCAATGATCGGGTGGAGTAGACCGTCGATCCGTCCTTCGAGATGTTGTTGCCCAACTCTTGTTTAGTAGTGCGTTTGACTCGCAAGCGGCGTAGCCAAGGAATCTGGACGAAGGTACGTTTGAACAGTTACTTAATTTCACTGTTTATAATGGATTTTGAATGTTTGCTTTGAATACTGGTTGGGGCTGGATAGGGCTATAATAGAGAATAATACTATTATAGATTTAATTTGAAGGTAATTTCTGGGGGTGGGTAGTACGTCTCTTGGCAATTTACTTGGTGATGTTAGGTTAGGTGGGGAGTCATTGTACAATACAAGACTTGTATTGTTACACCTGTAGTTGCACGTATATAGGTCATTTTAAACTTAATTTGCATTTCATCGTAGAAATAAAAAAATTGTCAACAAGAAGAAACATCGATAATCTAATAATTAACACGGTATGAATTTAATGATAGTTAATGATAGGAGGTGATATAGAATATTAAAAAAAAAATTACTATATAAAATACAGTTTTAAGATAATTTCAAATCATATTATTATTATTACTACCGCATCTTACTACCCGTTCGGGCTATACGGACTTACGCTTATGTGTAATGGTAGGGTGATTGTGAGATGAAATAAAGGACCTACAGTTTAACATGGAATCCGAACCACGGTGGAGGGCTGGCATTCCTCACATTCACAATTTCAAACCAGATTGGGTGTAAAGTTTGAGTAACATTTCTGAAAACCGGCCAATGCTAATAACAATAATAATAATAATAATAATTATTATTATTGTTATTTTTATTCTGTATTACAAATTATTATATTAGGAAATAAATATAGGTAAATAAAAACTAGATACTTATTGCAATCTTAAAGTCAATATTACACTATGTATTTTTTGGATCAATTTATCTCCTATTCAAATTTGATCATAAAACTTTAGGTCTGTTTTTTTGGACATTTTACATTTTATTTTGGTTTCAAAGTGTCTAAATTAAACTATGTATTGATATCGTCAGTATTAATTTTAAAGTGATAAACCATTTCATTGTTTTTTTTTATTCATTTCAACAGCCTGCATTTATATATTACGGCTCTATTTTATTAATATCGGTACGCTATATACTGAAGAAAATTCTTGCTTTAAGATACACACCCTTTAACATTTGTGTTATCCTCGTTAAAACTCTTTTTGTCCGGATTTATTTTTCTTTTCTCAAAATAATAGGTATACATTTTTTTTACTGTTATCTTATAACAATTTTTTCTATTTTAAATATAACTTCTGAATTAGTTTATTTTAAAATGTCTCTAGCGAATACAGTATTGCATCTCTTTGGGTAAATTGAATCTATAGTGAGTTTTCAATTTGGAGTTGTATTCACTTAATAATACCAGCCATTTCCATGCTTTGTCGAAACTCTTCTTTTTAACATGCAAATTGGTAACCTGGTGGTCTAGGGGTAAGGTGCCAGACTTCTATGCTGGCGGCCGGGGTTCAATCCTCGGTCCCGGCACAGATTTATCTGATTACCAAACCCTTCCTTCACTTCTGACAAGACATCTTGTTAATATGAAGAATGCCAGGCCTCCGCCGTGGTCCGGATTCCACGTTAAACTGTAGGTCCTCCATTTTAATCTCACAATCACCGTACCATTACACATTAGCGTAAGTGCGTATAACCCGAACGGGTAGTAAGACGCGGTGCTAATAATAATAATAATAATACTAATAATAACATGCAAATTAGGAATAGACTGTAGGTATAAGAGATGGCATAGTAAACGTTTTTAATCTCCACTTTTCTATCGTATGTATGAAGCTCAAATCAAATATATGTTTAATATACATTTTGACATGAAACCCAAAACTGGATTTTACATACAAAAATGTTTGATATATGTGTCATTGTATCTTTTGAGCTCAAAAGAAATAAAGAATACTACTTTTATACTAGAGTGTTTTTTCAATTCTATTAGCTTCAGACTTCATTCAATTTGTGTAAATATATTTTAGTGGATTTATTTTATATATATTTGTTCAGCTAAAAGATTCGTCAGTCACAAGGTTTTACCTTTGACATCCAACCAATATTTTATAAGGTTAAAAAACATATACTGTTTTTTTATTTGCTTTGATATTTTAAAAATACCTACGAGCCAATTTAAACTATATACGTAGTCATTTAACAATGCGTACACATTTTAAAAGAAACAGTGACCTCAAATAATATAACACAATCCTGCGCCTCAAAATAACTTTATTAACTAACAAAATGTAATAATACGACCCAAAATGTTATGTAAGTTAACATTAACTTAAATTGTACTGCCATTTCATTGATACTGAAGTAATTCTAACACAAATCCTCATCGGATGAAGGGATTCCACTCATCGGGAATATCCGAAAGAATATAGGGAATCTTTGGTGTCTGTAAAAAACCGAGAAAACACAGGAAACTTATGTTCTTTGAAAAAATACGATTCATAAATGGTAATTTCACCAAAAAATAAAGTCCTAGAATATTTGTGAATTTGGGACATTAAACTGCATGCTTTTACTAATACGTTCCTTACATTGAAGAAAAAATTAATTGAATAAATGGGTTCTCTGATTTGACTGTCTTATCTCCCCTTCACATCGGCTATTTTATTTTATCATTTAAACATTGGGCTACATTACAACCACATCCATCTACATACTCTAATTTCCTAGAGTGTGTGTGTGTGTGTCTTTCCACCTCATTCTCTCCCCAGAAACTCCCAAATAACCAAGAAATCTGAAACTGTCCACACTTATAATATAGACCACGAGATAGAGCCGGATATTTGACTTAGAATATCTTTTAATTAAATAGAAATGGAATTAATTGAAATTATTTTCATTTTATCCACTCTAACTTAATAACTGACAGAAATATATGTTTTACAAACCAAGCCTATACTTTCATGCACATAGTAATTAAAATATAGGTATTGTTAGGCTGGTTATTATAATAGTCAACTTGCTGTAGACAAGCCTAGAAACTAGTATCCCTTTAAAGGTCAAATCACCCTTTTACAATCACAAATGGCATGGCTTCACACTAGTAAATTTGATTAAAAACTAAATTTTATTCCTCTATATCACTCTACAAAGCATCTGGAAAGATCATGGAATGTTTTGTTAAGAAGATAGTATGGTATTTGTGTTAAGTCATCATTCTTGTCAGTTATAATTTTACGGCTACGGAGATCTTGGAGTTAGAACTATTACTGGGCGTAATGAATGTTTTCTTTCATATATACGTTCCCTCTTTTCCTTCTGCCAAATGCGATTACATTAACTCTAAATTATAGCTTAGGAACCCCTACCTAATTAGTGTAAATATTTAATAGCCCATATGGAAATTAACACGTGTACGGCCCATTTCATACGGGCATTGAAAGCGCGGCAGTTTTGATGCCGCATAGACTTCAGTTAAATAAGTCAATGTGCACCACATGGACCAATCTATACGAGCGTTTTAAGCGCCGAATGTGTCGGCGTTAGCCAGGCGTCTGGCGCTTTTAACTAAACGTAGCACTAGTTAAACTATAAAGAGCGTTTTCACGGTTGTTGAAATGAGACGCTTCACCCTCATTGTGTTTGTTCAATGACACCCAGCACTTTTCTTCATATCCGTAACTTGTTTTCACGGCATTTGAAACGAGACGCTTCACTCTCATTGTGTTTGTTCAATGACACCCAGCACTTTTCTTCATATCCGTAACTTGTTTTCACGGCATTTTAAACGAAACGCTTCACCCTCATTCTGTTTGTTCAATGACAACCAGCACTTTTTTTTTCATAACCCTATCTTGTTTTAACAGCTGAAGGGAGGGGATACCTGGTACATCCCGGGGCGGGCCAAATGGACAGTAGGTGGTAGGACGAGTTAGTTAGTTTACTATTTGACTATATTTTATTTTATTAATCTCTTTTGTTATACATTAATTTTCTTTAAGTATTTTGTTTTTTTGATTTGTGATTAACCAAATACACTTAAATTTAATAGTTCTTCTCTTAAGATTAGATGTTATAGAAGTGTAAAAATTTAAATGATGGAGTTCAGGCCAGTATTAAATAATATAGGTGTCTAACCTTAATAGATCTTAGGTTGTGTAAAAAAAATTTGTTGAAACGGGACACTTGAGTTGACTCGCATTGTGTTTATTCAATGAGAGTCAGTACTTTTCTTCATAACCCTTATCTTGTTTTCTTATTTGTTCACGAAAATTTCAAAAGATTATCAAATGGCGTTACCGACATTTTAAAATATCGAAGAAAAAACTTATTTGCATACATTCTATGATTTTAAAACATTCTATGAAACTGTCCTGTTGAATGATGATCGGTTAGTACTGAATGAGTCCACCAAAGTCTTTCTTTTCTTTCAGAATCGCCATAATACCCTTCCAAAATATTAATCCCACCGATACATCCTATCTGCATGGTGTATATTTTACTGAAGAGAACACCAATGAATTTGGTAGTTCTGGTACATAAATGCCGTGTATATCTTGTATAGCACTTTCATCGCATTTTAGTGGATTCTAAAACTTCGGTTGTAGATTAATCAAATTACAGAGAGGCGTCACCGTCATGAACGTGGCGCTTTCAGCGTCCGTTTAGAATGGGCCTAAGCACGCACCCACAGAATACCAATCCTTTATACTAAACAATTGTATAAAATATTTAATGACCATAGTTACTCCAAATTCTAAAGTCATGAACATTATCTTATTCAATGACAGCGACACGTCTCTCTTTTATTTCACCATATAATAAATATAAACAAATAGTTATAATTAATTAATATCTGTGTATGTTTATAGCGACATAAACATCAACATAAATTAGTTTTGTTTGTGTGGAACTCATTATTACCCATTGTTCTTGTTTTAATTAAATAGCGATACTCATTTGGTCTATCCAACACAGAGCATGTTTTGTTGGCATGTGATGACAGCCAGGTTGCATTTGTAAGTCCAAGCTGTAATTGTATGACATTTTAACTGCACTCGCTAGTTCTTAATTAAACGGCAGTTAAAGATAATAACGTGATTGCTAAGTAAGTACGTCACTAGTCGGATACTAAATAAACTATCCTTTAAAATTATGCTCTTCCTGAAAAATATACAAACTGATTTTCTAAGCTTATTAAATTTAAATCTATAAGATTTTGTAAAGTACCTTGTCTTACGACCAGTTTGGATTATACACTTATGTACTAATTACTCAAATGGTTTTAGGGATTAAGGAGGTTATATATAGGATTTGTACCCGCATTTTCATGGAGGAAGAGTTTTTTTTTTTAGAAAGACCACCCTCAGTACACCCGAATGAGATACGAACTATATCATCAGCAATATAGTCTACTGCGAGTGTAGCGCGTTAGATCATGCGGCCACCGAAGCGGGCTTATAAGATTTATAAAAGTTATATAAAAATATTATGAGGCATATTTAGTTGAAACTAACATCAATGGTCGCATTGAAAAAGGTGTTAGGCTCATTGTGTCTGGTATTTTGCAAAATTCTCATATTGTAATGTTCACCATTATATATTTAACTTGTCTCACAATGCAACAAGGCTTTTGATCTACTCAACTTTGATCATAAACTATTTATTTTACTCTTAATCTACAGATTCCATATTAACATTAAATAATACTATATATTATATTTAGTCCTACAAATCTGTGTAAATATGATCTACATGATTTAGCTCTATATAATCAATAAATAAAACTAATACTAGGCTCACTTGTATGGATGGAAACAATAAATAACCTCATTGAATTTGTCTACGTCTATTTTAAAAATAAGATTAATATTAACTCTGGGTGACCTGGCGGTTTAGGGGTAAGGTGTCAGACTTCTGTGCTGGCGGCCGGGGTTCAATCCTTGGTCCCGGCACATATTTATCTGGTTACCAAACCCTTCCTTCACCTCTGACAAGACATCTTGTGAATGTGGGGAATGCCAGACCTCCACCGTGGTTCGGATTCCACGTTAAACTGTAGATCCTTCATTTCATCTCACAATCACCCTACCATTACACATTAGCGTAAGTGCGTATAACCCGAACGGGTAATAAGACGTGGTGCTAATAATAATAGTATTAATACTGGAAGCGGCCGTAGGACGTTTGGCACAGTACCCGCGAAAAGAGACCTATTGGGACCAATTTATACAAAACTTTAGGTACAGTATTAGTAGCCTAAATAAATGGGAAGTATTTTGTACCTAGCGAGACGTAACGCTTATTCTAACAATAAACAGAATTCTTTCAGTTATGTGAAACTAATCTAACATAATCTAATCGAACCTAACCTAGCTAACAAGTGAATTCCTTCGATTTTTTCAGATCTAACCGAATTGGCATTTTCTTACACCCATTACTGTTTCTCACCCATGGTCCAAGTCAGTTTTTTAAAATTCATTACTCATTATTATTATTATTATTATTGTTATTATTATTATTATTATTATCATCCACTACTAGCGGGTTAGGCCTGTATTAACTTCATATACCTTATAATATAACTTAAGACTAGTAAAAACACAACATCCAGTCTCCAGCCGTTAATTCATCAATGAGAAAGGGTAAACACAAATCTCCCTAATTATATTTTTTTCAGCCATGCCGCGAATAGAACACGGGACCCTAAGCTCAGTAGACAGACACGCTACCAACTGAGTCAAGGTGTCGGAAAATCATAACCTAATATAGCCTAACCATCAGAAAATTCCCTTTCAGTTTTGAAAATCTAGCTTAACTTAGCTATCAGGTGGTTGAACAGATATTGGGTATAAAAAGGCGTGTAGGAAGTAAACAAATACACAAGGTGATTTCATGACTGCTCAAAACGTCTCATAGCTAACCTTGTCTAACTAACGACCAGTGTATTTCAAATAGGATAATCCTAGATTTCACCAAACGTCATACGTGGCTAGAAGTTATTGCACTAATATGTTGAATAAATTTACCTTTTAGGGCCGGTCTTATGACTACCGGATGAATATGGATATTGGGAGGTTAAACCTAGCGATTAAATAAAGGTTATCAGACACTTTGATGTTTTACGCGTATTATGAACTGAATTTATCTGTCAGATAGCTATCTGTAGGATAAATATATTTACTTGCAGAAAACGCAAGGTTGGTACTGTTTTTACTGGTGCGCGCATGCGTATAAACCCTTCTGATACCGCCACAACCTAGTGAGTGACGACAATGCTCAACAGTTCTTAAATAATGGTGGCTAAACGAGTTCGATTAAAAAGATTGCGTCACGTGGGTGCAGAAGTTAAGTTGTCTTACAAGTACTAGTTTCGGTGTCTGCCAAAATGTTGGCAATAGTTTGTTAAAACCTTTATAAAATGTAATTTATTGTACTCACATTTAAATAATTTGTTCTTATGTAACCATACCTCTACAAATAGCTTGCAGTTTTTTTTGTAAACGTGTGAAGTAAATGTTCTAACTTTATATATAGTTAGAACCTGGACCTGTGCTTACTAGACATGCGAAACAATATTTTAACTTAAAAACAAATGTTGATAGGTGAAACCCCATGAAAAACAATGCGTGACTATAGCAATACCAATTTTAACTTTCAGATAAAAGTTATCAGGTACTTAAACCTCCCGATAAAAATGTGATGACTAAATAAATTTTATCCAGCATATAAATGCTATTTGGCGGTCATAAGACGCACTTTTAACTTATCGAACTGATAAAAATATTTAACAGCCAGATTAATATTTATCCAGGAGACATAAGATCGGCCCTTTGAAGATTATCTACGGGTTGGTTGTTTGAGTTTCAAATTTAATGAACCAGCCGGACACAGTCATTCAAGCGTTTACTGAGTCGCTATTCGCGCTTTTTCTTGTTCGTTCACGGTAGGAGTTTACCTGGGAAAGGACTTTTTTCCCTACCAGAAATCTATTATATAGTAGGATATTGGTAAGAAAAAAGACCTTTCAGAGGTAAACTCATCCCGTGAATGAAGTATATATTAATCATCTCAAGGGTTAGTATATTAGGACTTCCGTTGGAAAACACTTTTAGAAATAACTAACATATTGTTTTATTGCAGTCAACATTAATAACTCTTTATTTTATTACTAGTATTATTCTATAGGTATTGCTTTTTATATTAAATGTGACAACCTAAGATCACATGACTTGATAGTTGGATAAAATCTCGAATCAGAATTATATGGCTTTATATAGAAATCTAATATTGTAATAACTATGTTATTTATAATTATGAACCCCTCCCCCCTCCTCCCTATGAATATTATTTGGATCCACCCCTGAGGTAGTATGTTAATTACATTATACTTTTTAAACCTTGATTAATCCATCGAGATATTATACGAAAACCAAATTTAAGCTACAAAGTGGTACAGAACAAGTACAAAACGTTGGCATTGAAGAAAGTTGAAAATTGTAAAGACCTAGTTGTCCCTTAGTTTGAAGTGGCCATTTTGATATGTTAATTACTCAAAATAGTGGGAATACAAAAGTTTTGTTTGCAGCAGGCCCTACAAAACGGCACAAAACTAGTACAAAACTTTGGCATCGAATAAGTTCAAAATTCAAAAGTGGCATTCCAGCATTAAACTGGATTGACCTTTTTGATAGGCTAACTACTCGAATTGAGTGAAAGTACAAAACTTTGTTTGTGGTACAAATCGGTACAAAACTAGTAAAAAACGTTGATATTGAAAAAAGTTTAAAATTCTAAGGATGTAAACGTCTCTTAATTTGTAGGGGTCATTTTGAAATGTTTATTACTCAAAAGAGGTGGGGGTACAAAAATGTGTTTTTTGTTGTACAAAACTAGTACAAAACGTTGGAATCGACAAAAGTTCAAAATGATAAAGTTGTAGTCGTGCCTTAATTTGGAGTGTCCACTTTATGACAACCATTCAAAATGTGTGGAGGTACAAAACTAGTATAAAACATTGGCATTAAAAGTTCAAAACTTGAAAGTTGTAATCGTCCGGTAATTTGGAGTGACAACTTTAAAATGCTAATTACTCAACATGGGTGGGGGTACAAAACTTTTTGTCTGTGATTCAAATTGGTAAAAAAACTATTACAAAACTTTGCCATCGAAAAAAACTCAAAATTTGAAAGTGGTACTCCAAGTTAGTAGACCTTCAAATTCACCAAGTAGGCAACATCGTTGATTAATTATTTAATCTTTTTAAACACAGCTTGAAGCGCGAATATTTCCAAGTTAGCCGATTATTTTATTTGTTGTTCCAAAAAGTCACGTTAAAAATAATATTTTTAATAATACTAATAATATACTTCGACACAGGGGCATGAATGGGCTAACAATGCAAATCCCAAGAATTATCTGTTCGGTTCATCATGTAAAATATATCCTCGGATCAATGTCTCTTTTTTTGTCTTCCTTATGTATATTTCATACTATTATTCTAATAATAATTTAGCTTTAATTAATATTGTTTATGCAGATAAAAATATTATTTCAAATTATTTACAGGCATATAATATTATGTTTGGAAAAGTTATAAAAACTATTAGACCTTATTTATAATTTAAAATTACACGGGAGGATTTAATAGTTATGTCCTTAAAAGAGTAAATCGTTATTCACTGCAGAGGCGGAGCCTATGGGTATCCTCCTATATCATTGAGTTTTTGCTTCAGCAATGCAAAATTACATTAAATTACAAACTGGTATTCTTACTGAAAATCTAATTGCTTGCAGCTCCTTTTGAGGGTTGGTCGCTTCTGCTGCCATCTAGCACTCTTATAACAAAATAAAGTATATCTTTAATATTAAGACATAAATTTATCAGCCATTTGTCGATACAATTCAGGATTTTTCTTCGCATCGCTTTGCATGAGAAATGTCGGAATTGTTACTATTCAGAGTAGATACAATTCAGGCTTTAGTTGGTACTTTTCCAATTTTTAAAGTAGATACAACTCACTAGTTTGTTCGCGTCGCTTTGCATGAGAAATGTCAGAATAGCTAGTATTCATAGTAGATACAATTCTGCTCCTCCGTTGATATCAATAGTTCCTGAATATTTGTTATGGGTATGGTGGCATTAGATGACAAACTTTTTAAATGAAGAGAAAAAGCTGCCATTAAATTCCAGGACACTTTCGACAGATATTCAAGAAATTTTGAGATCACCATGTGAAGAAAATTAAATTCTATTTTTGTACAGGAGGAATATTTTATTTTTGTCCAAAAAATGTTTTGGCATAAAAACTGCAAAAACACTGGCTTTTTCTTTCGTCTCATTCCATCCCACTTTAATGTAAATCTAAAATACTTTTGAATGACTTGGTATCCACTTCAGAAAAAATGTATCTTTTAACTTTTATATATGGGGACTTTGCGGTCTAGAGGTAAGGTGTTGGATCTCTGTGTTAGGGGTCAAGGATTCAAATCCTAGTTTCGGCATAGATTTACTTGATTACCAAACCCTCCCTTCTCCTCTAGCAGAGTGTATGCTTTCACGCTTTGTGAATGTGTGAAATTCTAGGCCTCCACCGTGGTTCGTAACCCACGTTATTCTGTAGGTACCCTCTGATTCTCACTATCATCATTTTCACATATCATCGTACAATCTGGGGATGTTATTTTTTTTATTTATTATTTGATTTACACTATTTATCCCAATTCCTAGCATGTAGCTTGGGACCTAGAACTACATCTTGAATTAACATTACATCTTTTAGCTATGTTCTTTTTTTTAATACAATAATAAATTTAGAATACACACCTAAATCTAAAAGTTCTATTTGTCCTTATTTCCTATACCTAACCGACTAGTAGGTCCACCCCGGGTATATTACGCCCCCGGTACCCTGCTCCGCTGGATTTCCCACCGCACTATGGATCTAATAGTCCCCAGATTGGTGAGAGCCCCAGCGGGGGTGGGCATCCCTCTCCCCACCACCTGGGGAGGAGCCCTACCGGAGATTTCGCTCCACTTACTACCAACAATATCACCACCTATGGACTTACAACTAACTTAATCTAAAGATTTATAATAAACTTAATACTAACTTGACCTAAATACAAGCCCTTCTTATAATTGACTGCAGGGTCTTTCAGTGATTGTCACTGATCCATTTTCTGAACTGAAAGCAGCCATCTGATGGATCGGTGGACGAACCAGATGCCCGACAGCTCCATCCCAGTATCATACCCTTGTCACCAAGTGGGCTAGAACCTATGAGTGAGGGATTGATTCTCCCGTCTGAAGATGTTGTTCTCTTGTACTCCCTAGCCGGTATCAAGGTGCCCTCCAGTTCATCAGCAATTTACACTACTGGAATCTGGAGAGAACTCCTTCCCTCAGCTAGGCTCCGGTTTGCCTTGAGATCCCCACCACCTTCTACCCAGCCAGCTGATGATTCAATTTGTCTTTGTCACACCTAACGACTTAGTCAAGTCATACTGCTATGTGTCATTCATATGTTGTAACGTCACTGTCTACTGTCATGTCACTGTCGTTCTCCGTCCTGTAACCTTGTCCCAAGTTGACCAGTATATTTTGTCCTTTATTTTCATTGCAGCTAAGTACTTATCTCTTTCGTATTTGGATACATTATCCGCGATTGTATCCAAGAGACTCCATCGGTCCACGTCACGCAGTGTGTGATAAACCGTGCTCGCTTGAAACGGTATATGTAGGTTCATTCTATCTTCCAACGTCTCAATACACTCCAGCACGACGTGTTCCGGCGTAACCTCCCTAGAACAATCACACATTCCTATATCCATCAATCATCTAGCGAAAAGAGCGACCTTATGTGAACCATGTCCAGTAATAAAATGTACCAAACCTGTAAAGGGTTCCAGGTACTCCATTCCCAACCGTTTAGTAACGCTTGGAAATATCTTATGCGTTCTACTATCTGTTTTACTCTGGGGATAGTGGAATTCACCTTAATGGTGTCCCCACCTCAGAAATTAATTCCTCCATGCTCCAGAAAAGCAAAATAAGATAATGTCGAATGGCCAGATATAGAGCATTAGCCCAACCCACCAACCCACCATCCCCTTTTATATATATATATATATATATATATNTTTTTTTAAAGTATTACATAATGAAACAACATATTAATTATATTAATTGTTTGTAACTACTTTTAATATTTTCAAAAATAAAAATATATTTTTTATTTTTATTCATTAAAGGTATTTATCGTGAACTTTTTGAACCAACTGAGTATATCAGCACACGATATATATAAACACACTTAAATCTAGAAGAGACACAACATACACCCTCCAGCCGTTAACTTCTCAGTGTGAGAGGGGAAATCCACATTTCACCTTTGATCATTTTTTAGGCCATACTGGGAATTGAACCCAGACACTTAGCTCAGTAGATAGACACACGGCTATACAGACGTACTTTAATATATAACTAATATAAAAACTTCATGTTTCATTATTCAAGCAGTTTTTAAAATAGTTTGATTGTTATATTTACATTTTCTGTTGAAATAATCGCTTTAGTTATTTTAGCAGCGCATCTTACTACATATTTAGATTATACGCCTACGTATAAATTACGCTAATGAATAAGACTGAGGATGGTTGAGTTTAGAAGAATTATACCTACATTTTTGTGAAGAGAGAACAATAAACTATTTAGGAAAAACCACCCTCAGTACACCCGACTGGGATTCAAACCCCGATATCCCCGTCATCAGCAGTCTAGTCTATTGCTAGAGATATGCCTTAGACCATAAGCCACCGAAGCGAGTTTGCTTGAGTTACGCCATTATTTAACTTTACATTGACATTTGACTAGTCCGGCCACTAAAAATCAACCACACGCTTAATCACTGAAACTTATTACCATATTAATTAAGTTGACAACTTCGATTCAAATAATTGCACTTAATCAAACATCTTTAGTTGTATCTTATTGGATAGTTTAGCTAAACCTACATTTTTGGTTCGTTTAGTAGTATTTTTTCTGTAAGCTCATAAACACATTTTGGATTTTGTATGTCCCTAAAGGGCTATATGCATTGTTTCACTACTGGTGCATATATTAGATGAATAGAATTGAGAGGAAGTGTATCCGCATGTGTGTGAAAGGAAATTGGGAAAACATTTTGTAAAAAATCAACTGGCTGAGATTCAAATCCAAAACTCACAGTCCACGGTGAATCAAACAAAGCGATGCTGATACCTTTTACCAAATATATACCATATATGGGGTGTGTACATATATATATATAAAATATGCATAGCGTATATATAACCTATATTACCTATGCATAGGGTATTATATTAATGCTATATAAACATTTTACAAACGTATAGTGTATATATTTAATATGTATAAATATTCGACACTGCGTGGAGGGAGAGTGGAAATATATTAGGATAAGAACTCGTTACGTTCAGATGAGATGGAATTCCAAACCTCCTTCTGACCAGAAAACAAAACCAGATGTTAAAATCACGTATATGTCCTAAATTTCCTGTGACTATGATGTATGGATTACAATCCTGGCCCCGATGTATTAAGTATGTTATTTTAAAAATGGTTTACCGACCTCTCTCCAAGCAGGTACGTGTACATTTCTTATACATTCTTCCTTACTCATCCAAACCTCAATATTGCAACAGATAGGTTGGTAAGTCACGGCCTAAAATAATAGTAAACTATTATTATTATTATTTAGCACCGCGTATTACTACCCTTTCGGGTTATACGCTTAAGTACTAATTACGCTAAAGTGTTAGGAATTGAGAAGGGAGTTTAGAGGACGTGAACCCGCATTTGCGCGCAGGGAGGGAGAGTGTACAACTATTTAGGGTAAACCACCCCCCGTTCACTCGGCCAAGATTCGAATCTCAATCTCCCCGTCCTCAGCAGAATAGTAATAAAATAATTTTAATTGAACACGTGAAGATTTTATTAAAACTGATCAAATTATTATCCTAGCAATCCAACCTAAAAGTAACACCATAGAAGATTCATCTTTGAGAGTCACGTGAGATATAATCCAACTGACTCAAAGATCTAATTTTCAGGAAAAAGCCATAAAAGGTATTTCATCTGGTCTTACTTCTCGACTGCTTTAAAATCGTCTGTATGAATGAACAACTACTTGAATCCCCGCCACCAGAGTCATTGAAACGTTCTAATTAGTTGCTTGCTTTCAAATTGGTTGGATTTAATCTCTTCTATCTTTTCTAAAACTTTCCCTTGGGAAACAAAGAAACATGGAATTGCGATCACTGAATGAAAGACTAAGAGAAGTTTTCTTCAAGCGAATACAAAGACGATTTACCAGATTGTCTTTGTTTAGGAATTTAATATATTAACCTTAATAGGGATATTTTAATTTCATTTTCTGGATCAACTGATTCACAAAATCACACTATTTACAAACTAATTTAGTCATATAACACGACCCTGTAAATTTTTCAATGTTATATATATATAAAGTAAAGTATTTCATAAGTTAACCATTAAATTTAATGGTATGAATTAATGAGCATTAAAGGCGATGACCCATTATCATTTTCTTTTTGACAATTATGATTGTCTCTACGATAAATGTTTCAAGGTAAAATCACAATTTGTATCAAATCGACACTAGCCTGAATGTCACTCTATTCATGTACCGATATTAAACATTTCTAAGAAATATTCAACTATATAAAAACAAAATAGGTAGGTACTAAATATAAAAATATGTTATTTATTTTGTTCAAATTGACGGCCTCCAGCCCAGAGACTAGTATTGCACTGATTTGCACTTATCAATGACAGAACGAGTGGCTGACCGACATTTTGTGACTATTGTTTCTTCGCACTCTTGCGTCATCCTTTGTTGTAATGATTGAAGGTCATTAACAAGCACTTCATACACTTTTTGATTAAGAGCTTCCCATACAAAAAAACTTTAATTTTGTTAAATAAGGTGAATTCAGAGGCCAAGCACGACCGATCCATCATCCAGGAGAATTAATATTAAGCCATTGCCGAGGAACTCTGCAGGAGAACGTGTTTTTATATAGTTTTTTGCTGTTTCCATTAAGAGGAGGCTAAAACGAGAAAATATCTAAAATACATTTTAAGTTAGTTTTTTGATCCACTACAACTATAAAAGTTTAGCCGTTTAACCCGGAAACACTCTGTATAGTTAGTTTTACTTAATAGGTATTGATGATATTTATCACAAGCGACAGTTGCAAATCACATGACTTGATGTATGAATAAAGGAAAATGGATTTAGTAGCTTATGTCCATGCTTAAGAAAATTGAAGTATACGTCCATTATTAATGTATCCTCCAAATTTCACAGGAAGGTCGTTACAGTGGTATAGTCTCGATACAAAAGCTAATCAAGGGAAGAATAGGCCTAAATAGTGAGCTGACAAACTTAGGTTTAATGTGGTAAGAGAGATGCTATGGGTTTTTATTTCAAACAAAATGAGTGATTTGTTTATAGTAAATTTTTATCAAATAGCATACCTAGACAAGACAAGGAATTTGGTACAACGGGTAGAAAGTAGGCGAAGTTGGTAAAAGTCAATATATATTTCATATATTTTCAATGAATTCCTAAAACTTAGGAAGAAGAGCATACATTTAGTGTAACACATTAGTTTTATAATGGCATTTTATGAAGAACACAAATACATTAATTGTCTTAAATAATTATATTGTCAAAATTTTGATTGATAAACAATGAAAATACTAAATTTTTATTTTATAGCTGTGTGTATAAAATACGGGAAAAATATACTGGTCTCCTCTCTACCTAGAAAATTAAGGTAATTGAAAATTATGCAAAGTGGATCATTCCTGAACTTTAAAACGTCTAGTTTTGTTATAGTATACCGGTATTACCATAAATCCAGGCCATAAATATAAAGTTGTGCGGAAAGATTTTAAATACATCGTATTTCTATTTTTACCATCAGTTGATATATCCAAACTATCGGTAAACCTACATACCAAGGGAGTTTTTTCTTATTTCGAAATGGTATTTTTCTTGCTATTTTTCTTTCTTCATGTGGGTAGCGCACAAGTTCTGCCAATGTTCACTTCACTGTGAACTAGGCCGGAACTTATCACCAAGGGATGCTGGCGAGTTCTGGTTTTCTACTACGTCCACTGCAATTTCCGGTTGCTAACATTTATAGCCCCAGTCTCTACTATTTCTACTTTATATCGACATCGTAGAAAGAAATATTGTGATTGTAAAAAAAAAACTTGAGATTTTGATTAATGTTTACGTTTCATTACCCCTGAAACTGAAAAAAAGTTGTTTTTGCATTGCCATCTGTCTGTCCATCTGTATCTAGGACTAGAGCTGAAAACATTTTAGCAATTGGGCTTTAACTTTGTTGTTGACTAAGACTTGTGAATAAATGCATGTGCCATTATGGCAATTTATTATATTTATTCGAACTGAAGTGAAAATAATTTTTAAGCAAAGACTTTCTCGATTATTAAATAAAACATGAGTTCTGATAACTTTTAGATAAAATATTATGAAAATAACACGTATAAAATGTGCTTAAAATACACTATGTTTAAATTATCAACCTCAAACCACTGTTTAAAAGATCGTATCGCGACAAGGAAAATAATAGAGGAAATCAATTTTCTCAAAATTCCCTCAAACGATTTTAATTAAATGTTGTATCCAGACCTTCTTTATATTAAAATTATAAACAAATCAAAATTGATAGTTTCGTTTCCTCAGTAAAATGATTTTATGGGCACTCTAAATCGGTGGAAATCTCCAATTCTAATCGTATCTACGCAACTATTTCAAATACGAAATAACGCATCATTTGAAAGTTGTATTATTAAAATCAAAAAGCCATAAATTGAAATATATTTATTGCAAAACCAAAATTTTCCAAGCTATGGATATAATATATTTTTTTATGGATCACTTTGAAATTAATTGTTATGCTCTTTGGTTGAGAAAAATATTTCTCTTTTCTCAATGTACATATATTATTTAATGTATGCGCTTTTTTGGAGTAATTTTGTAACAATGTTTATTACATAATTTCACTAAGCCTACGAGCTGTAAGTAACATGTCTTTATTTTAAGATAAAAGAGAAGTTCTATGCGGTGCACTGTGCAATTTTTTTAAATTCTTGTGGCATATTGCGAGAGCTTCTAACTCCAATTCTTGTTCACCGTGTCTTATTAACCCTTTAGATTTTAAGTATATGTTATTTAAGATGAGAAAGGTTGAATACGCGAGGAAATGTACCTTCGTCTACGATGAGAGAGAGGGGCAAATCAACCGGTATTCGAACCTCAATCTGTCCTATACTAGCAACCCAGTCTCATACGATGTGGCTCACAATAAATTTCATACCAATAGAAAACAATATAATAAAAAATGCAATTTTTTACCAGGATATAAAACTCATTTATACTATAGCAATAATTTTCTTAACAATAATAAAAAAAATCTTTTTTTACGTGGGCAATCTCGCCAAGTACTGGGTTTTATTAATTTATCCTCATCTTAATATCACCCGCATAACTACAATAATAATAATAATAGGATGGGAAATGTAGAATTTTTTAAGGAAGTGTACCACATTTGCTTGGAAGAAGAACGTGGAACAATTTAGGAGGGCAATCCCAAGGAATCTTGCCGGGATCCAAAGCAAGACTTCTCTATCAGTATTTAACACCAAATGAGTTGAGATGGTTACCATTATAAGCGTTCTCAATGGTGTAGTAAATATTTAATTGAGATTGAGGTTTGTAATTAGCTAACTCTCGTTAATACTAGGGAAATGGCTCTTATATTAACGAACTTTTGCAACCGGTATTTCCTTAGAATTGAAGCATTGACCTGCACTCTGTAGCTAAAAATATGAAGCTACCTAACTTAAAGAGTTGGACGAAAGTTTTTGTTGCACTAGAGTGGAAGTTGGAAGAAAATTTGTTTAAGGTTTATGGGTTATTTTAAGTAATTTTTGGATTTGGCCATAATTTGTAAGATTGTGAAGTACCAATAATAAATAGAATAGGAGAGTGGCCACTGATCGGTAAATTCCAGAAAACCAGGAATTATACTTAATTTTTTTTGCATCCGGAAATAAATAAAACTGGAATATAACTTGGGATCTTACTATCTGTCGGGAATTTAAAGGCGAGAACCACTATAAAATAATTATACTTCTGGTGACCTGGTGGTCTAGGGGTAAGGTGTCAGACTTCTGTGCTGTGGGTCCGGGGCTTAATCCTCGGTCCTGGCACAGATTTATTTGATTGTAAAACCTTTCCTTCACCTCTGACAAGACTAGTATTAATCACAACTTGTAAATGTGTGGAATGCCAGGCCTCCGCCGTGGTTCAGATCCCGTGTTAAACTGTGGGTCCTCTATTTTATTTCTTAATCACCCTACCATTACACATTAGCTTAAGTGCGTTTAACCCGAACGGGTAGTAAGACGCCGTGCTGATAATAATAATAATAATAATACATATACTTCTAATGGGAATACACGTTTTAGGGTTGTCTTAACTAATTACTAATGATTTCTGCCCCAACTTCCCGTCGTCAGCCACAAAAAAGTTCATTTATAACTGCAACTAGAGCCTCCGACAGGCACAATTTGGGATTTCGTACGAAGTGTGTTATCTGTTTTATTTATCAATTTTTCAAATCATAGGTTAGCTTGGTTTCTGTGCATGCCTCTGCTAGATTATTGGGATTTTTTCTTCTTCAAGTTTTGGATCTTTATTTTAAAATAAAGGTGGCATGATTCATAGGTCATAGCTATATCTATTGCTCTAGTCACGTGATCATGATGTTCTGTATCTTCCTTGCAAATATATATATATATTGGGGGGAGTAGCCACAACACTAAAGTAATATGTGAGTGAAGTTTCAGCTTTGTATCTTATCGGAAAGTTTAATAAATACTCTGTATAGACAAACTGACCTTACATGGCTTTTATTATATAGAAATACTCTGAGCCTCCCTCATTAAGACACGTCTCCATTTTGGTAGGTCGCAAGTAATCACATTGTAAAATTTTACTCTTTAGATTACCTTTCAAGTCTTTATCAGTCCCTGCTAAACAGCCCCATTTTATTGTGCCATCATTATTTTTTTGGAAACCTGAGCGGTTAGCCTTGCCCCCTCCCACTCAAATCACACGTGTCCTGCCCTATCCTTAAACTAATCCACGCGAGCTAGGACATATATCACAAATATATCTTATCTATTAAAAGTTTGATTTATTCTTAAAACGATTTTTTTTAATAAAATGCGTTCTCAATAATAATTTCAAATTGTAACCATATTTTATCTATCTCATAGTATGGTTCAGATAACTCATTATTTTACCTAATTAATCTAATAAATTATTCTGGTACTTGTATAATCAGATTTTTGAGGTTGAGACACTTTTTCTTGGAACGTTCATGTGTTGGTAACAAGATATCAAACTGAGCTTATTGGAAGGATTCATTTGTTTAATCACAGATAAGCGAGGGCTTTCTTTTTCACCCTTACAAACAAATGCTTTTATTTTTAAAGGTGATAGTTTTCTTTGTTTGATCTTTCATTTTACAGTGTAAGCTTGTGTTTTTAGTTGACATACAAGTTATTTTATTCAAATGCTAGATAATATATCTAAAAATATGTTGATTAATATTGTTCCTTTTGTGCGTGTATCTTAGGTTTTTGTGAACATTTTTAATTCGATTAAGAACTTTAAAGAAATCGACGTCGGCATTGTTGATGAATCAGTAAGTATTATTATTAGCACCACGTCTTACCACCCATTTGGGATAAGCACTTACGCTAATGTGTAATGGTAGGGTGATCATGAGATGAAATGGAGGACCTACAGTTTAACGTGGAATCCAAACCACGGTGGGGGCCTGGCATTCCCCACATTCACAAGTTGTGATTAATACAAGTCTTGTCAGAGGTGAAGGAAAGGTTTGGAAACCAGATAATATATCAGTAAATAACTTACATACGTTATTTATCTTTCTCAGAAACTTGATTTTAGTATTTTAGTAACGTGTTGCTAACAATATTTAAATATTGTTTGTATAAGTGATTTAAAATGGTTTACAGGTCTATGAGCTATTAAATACAAGCAAGCATAAATTAGGAGGATGTATTCCAAAAATGCCTCCCGAATCAGATTCAACTATACCTATTAATATGTAGTTAAATAATAAACTAAATAACACTTATATTGTTGACATAAATACATATACGTCCACCACGAAAATATTTAATGGAATGCTCCTAGAAAATTGGTTCATTTTATTATGCATTCCCTCAAATTCTGTGTTTCATAATTTTTTAGCCACTTTATACAACTTTAACAATAATGTAAATCAGCTTCAGTGGCTGATTGGTCTAAGGTGTCACTCTCATGTAAGACTGGCCTGATGATGACAAAGATTTCGGTGTTTGAATCCTGGCTGGGTCTACCAAGGTTATGTTTACTAAATTGTTTTTCACTCTACTTACACGTAAAAGCGGGAATATTATCTCTAAATACTTCCTTCCTCAATCTCACCCCACTAGATTAGACTAATAATGGTAACATTTGCATACAAACTGAACAGGTAGTTAGACGGGGTGATAAGATATTAATAGTAAAAATAAAAAACCACAATTTAATTTATTTACATCACAGATATCAGATTTAACTTTCAATTGGTTTTCCACCCACTTTGGTGGCCGCATGGTCTAAGAAGCTACTCTCGCAGTAGAATAGACTACTAATGACAGGGAGATTGTGGTTAAATTATGGTCAGGTGTACTGAGGTTGGTTTTTCCTAAATGGTTTCCCTCTCTCTCTCTCTCTCTCTCTCTCTCTCAAAGTAGATGAGAGTACACTTACTCTAAATTCAACCTTCCTCAACGCTAAATAATTATCGTATTAATGCATATGCATATAACCCAAAAGGGTGTTAAGACGTGGTGCTATAAAAATAAATAAAATAAAATAATTACTATTAATAATACTAATACTATAAATATTTCATTGTGTACACTTCATATGAATGCCTAGTTATATTAGATTTCAGCCACTTACATGAATTACCTTACTTTAACAATGCTGTGGAAAAAGCATACAATGACAAGTTTGATTCCTCATATTAGTGAACTGTAATGATTTGAAATCAGTGAATCACACTTTTAACCTATAATTATAGCTACATTTGTTAAGAATGTACAATACAGTTTTACTTTCGATTAACCTTAGATGAATTTTGTAGACTATTCTCGGGCCTTAGTGGCAAGTTGGGGCTGGGCAGCAAAATTCCACTAATACTCCACTAAGCACTCACAAAATATTCGGCCCCCAGCTAGTGGACTTAGTCTATTTTGCTAGCGATGGGGAGGTCCGAGCTCGAATCCTGGCCAATAGTACTGATACCAATATTTCCAGTGTTGTGAAGTTTGGCCAGGGTAAGCTGAGTTTTCTAGAATATTCTTTGGCCATCAACGGAAATACGTTTACCATGTGAGGTATGTCAAGCAGAGATGTGTTATTGGTCAAATGGGTGTCAATAGGACGAAGACATACCAGGCTTTGCTTAATCTAGCAGCACTCCACGACAACACTAATTTTATCCTAAATTGTTTCCACTCTTTTTCAAGCCATAAAAATTCTACATTCCTCATCTCTACTTGATTAGTGTATCTAAAAGTGTAAATATTTGATGGATAGTAAGACAATACGCAATACACACAGTGTAGAAACCTTTTGTTGAGAGTATTAATACCTAAAATAACTCGTATTTGTGTGAACAGTAGACCTCGCTTCCTCAATCATATTTCTTATCGCTACCCAGTTTAACTCAAAATTCTATGAAAAGTAGACTTCGCTCCCTCTATGTTGTTGGCGTTACTAAAATCTTAAGAGTTATCTTAAAACATCCCCTAGAATTTCTCTCAGAATTTAAAGTTTATATTTTACCTTGGTAATCAAGTTAGACAGAAAACAAATGAAAATTGTATTCAATAGGTCTATTATATAATATTAGTGGATCATAACCTTGGTCCGCTAGTCTCAATATGTCACTCTCATAATATATGTTACCATTTAAAATAATATGACCTAGGCACGAAAAATATTTTGAGCGGCCGCCGTCTTTAAACGAATATCAGATTTAAAAACCAAGTAGGCCTACATACACCAGTTGAGCCAAGTTCAAAAAATGTATCTGCTAAATTTCGTTAAAATTGGCCCTGGGTTTTGATAATTAGCATGGAACAAACATAGGAGAGACATACTAAATGTCAAAATGATCAATTGAATATAAGAATTTTCTACTCTTAGTCAGATTAAAAAACTTGACATTATTGGGGTGACAGCTTTGCTTCAAAGGAAGACCACGTCTGATGTATTCTTGAAAATTTAATTAAAAAATAAAATTCAGGCAAGGACCACTAGAAATAGCTCTAAGGGAAATTAAATTTTTAAAACATTTTCCAGGGTTGAGTCCCCAGACCCCACTTGGACTTGGAGTGACATTAAAAAAAACTTTATCTCCCTTCACCCTCCGTTCACCCCCTAAACAAATAACCTTCTGCCACCACTGGGTGTAGCACATTTGTACCCATACTACCCTTAAACTAGTACTCTCTACTGGTGGCTGAGCACACATCACAAGTAAAATAGTGACGTCCTGATCCAGGCCTTAAAATAAAGTGCGATGCGGAAGTAGAGAAACTCAATTTTGTACCTTGAATTATTTATTTTAGGGGTAGAGAGTGGTGGTTCGTGGTGAAGTCTTCAAACAGGAGATGGTCGATATTTTAATTTTAAACAAAGACCAAGTTTGAAGTAAGGGTTTAAAACCTTATAGAAACTCTAGGTAGTATTAAATTGTGAAGAACTCCAATAGTCTACTAAGCGATGCAATGAGTAGAATCGCAATATAATAGACTGCCGATGACTGGAAATTATTGTATTTTGATCTTGGTTTGGGTGTACTGAGAATGGTTTGTCCTAAATGTTTTCCCGCACTCTATCTCTCTCCACGCAAATGTAACTACACTTCCTCTAAATTCAACCCTCCTCATCTAACATCTTTAGTATTTCAATCAGACAAATTGGACAGCTACAATTAAATATCAATATTTTGATAGTTTACGAAAGAATTAATATTAACATATTTAAAAATAATCTACCTCAAAGTTTATTTTTCCCTTGACTAGATGCAGTCAGATACAATCACGTGTCTCCCAAAATTGAAACACATGGTTGTTCAAAAAAAAATTCCTTTTGATAAATACTGTAGCAGATATCAAATGAGACGATTAACATTATCATATTTATGAATAAAATACTTTAACGCATACCCTTTGCCATTGGATGATGTCGGATAAATTTACATACACTTGCCATGCTAGCTACAAGAAAATATAGTAAACGACGTCTATATCACAAATTATCATAAAAATAATAGCTGAGCCTAAATAATATAATCAAAGCGGATATATTTAAATAGAAGATGATTTAGTATCTACTCACCATTTCAAGATGTTCTTGGATTTGTTCGCCACGTGTTAGAAAATAAAATTATTCAAGGATGGCGACCTAACTGGGCTATAATAACTACACCTGACGAAGAAAGAAGAGAAGATTGAGATTGACCCAGTGACCCACTTTCCATCAAAGAATACTAGCAGCAGTCCAAGGAACCATGTTTTCCCCCTTCCCCGCAAGCGGATCTTTCCACGTCATTTTTCTTTCCCCCCGCCTTCGTCCATCTCTCTCTTTTTCTATATTTCTGAGTTCATCACCCTTTGTGTTTTGTTCCGTTCGTGTCAGATTTTAGAGTATATAAGGCTGCTTCTCAGAATCTCATTATACCCATTCTACTACAACACAGCGTCGAAGTTGGAACTTCTACAACGTCACGCGACGAAGCAAAGGACTACCATGAAGTGTTGGCCGTCAGATACACCGCCACGCTGGCCAGGAGGATATACTTCAAAAACACAAGTATCCTGGCAACATCGTCAAGTCTTTATGACTTAGAGTATAATTTTCTGTTTTAAAAAACTAGACAATTTCTTCCTAGACATTTTAGATATTCTATATTTTTTGTGTCTATAGTCGAAGCATACTTTTTGTTTGTTTGTTTGTTTGTTTGTTAGTTTAATATTATGTTGAATGGACAGTTAATCCATTTCAAGTCTTGTTGACTTCAAGATGGAAAAAGTTTATTTAATTTATTAAATATTATGTCCTCCAATCTGAAGGACAAGTCTCATTTTGACTAGTACTAGACTTAGTATATCTGTCCTAGTGACTATGTTTCTCTGTATCCTTATGATACAGGCTTTACATTATAAGCCTTTGGATTCGAATGCAGTAATGTCTTAGTCAAAGACTTACTAACCTCCACATGTTCCATTTGTTTATTTTGAGCCAATGTTTCTCATGACACCGTGGTCGTCATGTGCATCTGTCTAATATTTGGATGGCTACAACCAGTCTGTCTGTCTTGTTTTCCAAAGCACAGTTGGGTTGATGAAGATCTATGTTTTCAGTTGGTCAGGTAGTCACGCTTCACGTACAGTATTAACTTGGGTGGGCAACCCGTGGAACTCAAATTGAGTCATAATGGGGTCCGCGCAAATAATACTCTTTAGTCTTAGCCTGTTTTTTGGCTTCTATTGTTTGTTAGGTTGCTCTTAGTGTAATAGCATTTAGAATTGTTTGTACTATTTAATACTCTGGCAGTACCGAAAGGGAAAGAGACCAGCCATAGTACTATTTTTGTTGACACCTGTTTGATTAGCCATCGACCACTCTTATCTACAGATCTTTCTATTGTTTATTACCATCCAAAGTGTTTTAAGGATATTGTATTACAACCCAGTCAAGCTAACTGATTAATATTTATATGTATATCTTGTTCGATACCGTTTGTTAATAACTACTTAATTGGTTCCTCCTTTAGAAAACTTCTACCAGTAGCCTGGCTCCAGCTGCTCAGCCCTTGTAGCTACAGCAAGACAATAAAATTTCACAAAGTCTCATTATATGCAACAAGCTTCAAACTTATAATATTGTAACATTATTGTAAACCTAATTCTTATTATTTCTGTTTCTAATAAATTTATTTATTGTTAAACAAATTATTTTTCCATTTAAATTCCACCTTGTTTGTAACGTTATCAAATTACTCCCATAAGGGGTAATGTAACAAATCCATTACCGTAAGCCTAATTAGTACATAATAGCACGACTTAGGAGTTCCCAAACTTTTTGAGACATGTCAGATTTTCTGTTTGACGTGACGCGACGCCCCTGTACCCAATATTAAAAACAAAATGGCTTGACCTTGGCTCAGTCCATTTTCAGACTGTAGGCATGACGTCACGCCAAGTGTTTTAGGAGTATTAGAATCCGAAACTCATATGAAGAGAACGCTTTCACAAAAAAAAAAATCTATGTAATTTCTCGTATGATTTATTCCATTCTTTAAAATATGTACGATTACACGTATTAAAAATGCATATGTTGCATTTTAAAATACAATATACGTTTTAGTATGTCCTTATAGGAGCGACGCCCCAGGGCGTTGTGATGCACAGCTTGTGGAACCCCTGGTATAACACGAACGGTTAGTAGAACATGTCGATAAAAGAAAAGCAAAATTGAGTAGGAAATACTTACAATATTTTATCAAGAAAGTCAGAACTTGTAGAACGTTCAACTCACCTCTTACAAAATATTTTCATTCAAAATCATTTGTGTAAATAAAGTCTCACAAACGAAGGAAAAGACTTTTAAACATTCGGGAAAACTTTAATGTTTTGCAAGGAAAAGCGGGAATTATACATGAATTTTACGCTATTGTTTAAATGGCCACCCTGAATAAACAAATAGATAAGTTGGAATAAGGCAACGTTATACAATGAAGTATATAGGCCTATATATATATATAGTGTGTGTGTGTGTGAAAAGCGAAGCTTGGGGGATGAATGATTATAATTACAGAAATAAGTCGTAGCTGAAAATATACGTTTCAAGGTGCCATTTTTACTTTCTCGCTATTTTACAGGTAGATAAATATTGTGATCACCAAAAAAATTGTACTCAAGATTTTGATTAATTTTGTTCCCCCACCCCCTGAATAAAAAAAAGTTGTTTTTGCAATCTCATCTGTATGTGTGTCTGTTTAACCCTAAAATTAAGAGTAGATTGATAAAAAGTAAAAAAAGAAAAAATCGATTTTCTCAAAATCGACTCTAACGATTTCAATTAAAATTCGTATAAAGGCGTTATTTAAGACTATAAATAAAATGGATATTTTCATTTTCCTATGGAAATGACTTTAAGGTTACTTTACTGAAGCGGAAATTTCCGTATCTCCGCAACTACTGAAGACACTAAATCGCTTATAATTGCAAAATTGTGGTCCTATTAAAAATAATAAATTATTATTTGAAATATATTTTATAAAACCAACATTTTCCGAGATATTGGCAAATATATAAATACAATTCTGTGAGCTTTAATTGTAAAGAGATACTACTTAAATTTTAACGCAATAGTTCTTTAATGTCATAGAGCAAGAAATTTGTAATTCTAACAAAAAGTGTATGTTCTCTTTTCTTAAACCTCTTAGGGGAAATGTTTTTACTAAAATGATATATCTCTATCATTTTAGACGAAATAGGCAATATTTACCTATTTTATTGGTCAAAATTAAAAAATTATAAATTTAATAGCAATGCGCTAACTATAAGATGTGCAATCCCTAAGAAAATGTCGAACCCTTTAACCGGAGGTCAACATATTAATACCACCCTTGGGGACCCAATATCAACATATTTACTTTCTCGCTACTAACAGGTAGAGCAAGTATTGAAATAGTCAAAAAAATTGAGCTCTAGATTTTGATGAATTTTGAAATTTCATGATCCCCCCAATCCAAAAAAGTTGTTTCCATAATGCCACCTGTCTGTGTGTCAATCCATCTTTTAATCTGTACTAGAGGTACTCTAGATAGGGATTTAATAGGGTTACCCCAAGGGGTTTTAAGAATTATATATCCAACCCTAAAATTAAGGGTAATTTACTGAAGGGCAGAAAGAGAAAAAATCGATTTTCTCAAAACTCACTGAAGCGATTTAATTAAATTCTATATCTGTATTGTTTATCTTAATTAACAGGATGACAACTCTCATTTTCACATGAAAATGACTTTGATGGTACCTTACGTGAGTTAAATTTTCCAATTTTAATCATTTCTCTGCAACTATTTGCGGTAATAAATAGCTTATCATCGTATAGTTGTAGTACTATTATATATAAAAATATTTTATTTGAAATATAGTTTTATAAAATTAACAGTTTCTGAGTTATAAGCAAATGTATATAATTTTTAATTAAGGTCTTTGAAAATGAGTTTGATCTTAAGCTCTTTGGTGGATAAAGATAATTATCTTTTCTCAATTTTTCTATAATAGTGTTCTTAGTTCTTAATGCCATAGAGTAAGTAGGTTTCAATTATTTAATTTATGATTATTGATGTAGTATTTCTACAACAATGTATAGACTTATTATTTGGTTTCACAAATCTTAAAAGAGTTTTTACTATTCAAGTCAGAAAATTAGATTTATCGTTGGTCACAGATGTTCCTATTTTCTTAATGTTTCTTTAGAAGTGTATGCTATTTGATTTATGCTTTCTGGTGAAATATAATAAAGCTCTTTTCACTTTTTCTCGACCCATTGGCGAGATAAGTATTGTTATTGTTAAAAAAAATAAACTTAAAATTTTTATTTATTTTAATGTTCACTCAATTAAATATAAAATTGGTTTTCGAACTGCCGTATATTTGTCTATTTGTTTGTATATAACTCAGCTTAGAGCTGAAACTATTTTAAAGATCAGGCAAAGAAAGTTGTACATTAGAAATAAAAATATTTTAATGCGGAATATATTTTTATAAAATCAATAGTTTACTATCTATAAGCAAGCGTTTGTATATATATATATATATATATATAAATCCTCATATAAAGTTAATATAATATATATTATAGGCCACACTGACCCATAAACTAATTTCAATATCGTTACTCGCCTCGGTGGCGTAGTTGGTTAACTAGCTAGTTTCGTGTTGAGCTTGACTGTCGAGGATGGGGAGATTGAGGTTCAAATCTCAGTCGGGTGAATTGGGGTGGTTTTCCTAAAGGGTTTTCATTTCTCCCTACACGCAAATGTGGGTTCACTTCCTCTAAATTCAACCTTCCCAATTCCTAAGCTATTAGCGTAGTTACTACTTAATCGTATACACCAAACGAGTAGCAAGACGCGGTACTAAATACAAAAATTAATCCCTTATGACAAATCTGATGTTATACTGTCAAAAGATTTTAACTATAATATAATTGTACATAAATATTATTTTTTGTTGGAATTATGGAGCAAATATAATTTGAAACCCATTCTGAAGTCTGACAAATCAACGACAAACAACGAAACCCAGATGTAATTTTCAGTAATATGACAATAACCGCATTTGGAATTTACGAAAGTTGTTTTTCAGACCGTAAACCATTTTACTGCGAATTTATAAATTAGTTCCCCGACTCTTTGATTACTTTATTATCTGGAAATACATAAATCTAGATTGTTTATTATATTTTTAAAGTTAGAGGTCAAATCTTCCGTCCTGTTTTTAAGTTTTACATCTCCCTACTAATTTGATTTTACCTTTATACAAGCAACAACAAAATAACCACAAAACTAGTTATTACAATAATTTATATTACACTTTCACATTCTTTCATTAGTTATTGACTACTTAGATTCCTTTTTAACTCCCGCTATTCATCTTTAGTAGATACAATTTTCATAAATTGGAACCTGTAAAGCAGATCCCAGTTTCCAAGCTGTCAGCAAATGGTTCAAGTTCCATTTTATTAAGTTCTTTGAAATGTGGAATAGTTTAAAATACTCTTTGGTGGACAAAGATGCGCCTCTTTTCTCAATGTTTATATATCATTGTATATTATTTTATTTATCTTCTTATGTGGAGTGTTTACTGTTGATGCTACATTGAACATTATTCCATTCAGAAATCATATGAGTGTTTAATAAATTTATATTTATTTTAATATAAAAAAAAGAGAGCAAAGTTGTGCGGTGCGCCGTATCATTTATTTTTAAATATATTGGTAAATAGAGAAATGTTTAAACAGTGATTTAAAGTTGTGTTCAGTTTAAGTATGTTGTTGGAGCTAGAATAAGATCAATCAACTCTATTTTCGTATTGAGCCACAAAAATACAAAATTGCGAGTTTGCTTGTATTCGACTCATTAAATCTTCCTAAAAGTTATAGTGAGGATTTTCTCATAACACAAATACAGGACACTATCTTGTCAAAGTTTTGATACTTGGTCTACTCTATTAATTATGATTAAATTATCATGCTTATTGCTATTAATTTATTATTATAGCTATTTCTGCTTGTTAGCTTAGCGAGATATCTTGAGGCAGACTGAGAGATCGTCACGTCACGCAATAATCAATCATTAAATAAGAATTCGGGGATACCCAACGGCTGAATTCCAAACTCAGGGCTGTCGATGAAAATATCCTATCATTACTACGTTTTAATACACTCAGAAGGAGACTCATTGTAAAACACAGAGGTTTCAAAAATTCACAGCATGTAAATTCTAAAATATGGGACATTTACGGGACGAATGGTAAAATACGAAACATACGCGCTTCTTTTTTTTTCGCACCTGTAAAAAAATTTAATGAGATTCTCAAATACGGAACTGTCCCACAAGGTACGGGTTGGATGGTCATCGGTCACCTTACTTGTATTGTACCAGTGGAAAAAAAGTTAGAACACAAAATATTTTATAATTCAGACAATTCGCTGACGTGTGGTGGATTGAAACACGATTCTCAAGTAGGAATATTTCCACTTCCATCAACAAGCAATTGTTCAAGCCCTTAAAAATCTCAAAACCACTTTATCAATTTGCAGACATTTCATGGTTCTGAAAAATATGAGAATCAGCATATATTAGAAATTATAGTGTGTTTGGAGTGTATAAAGTGGGTTCGATATACTGTACATGTATGTATGTAGATAAAATGGATATCTAATCTAAAAAAATATTAATGCTTTCATATCAAATTTTAATATTATTACTAAACACAAGAATAATAGTGCCATTTAGATACGGGACAATTCATTTTACACAACTATTATAAAACTCATAATAATCTTATAAAAAATTTTAATTCAAAGTTATTATTATTTTTGCTGTATATAAAAAGGATTATTGGCCCTCTATCTAAAAATATGTTCTGTAATAAAAGCAAAAATTGCTTAAGGGGTCCAATAAAATCTGTCTTACCCTATTTTAAAACTCTAAAACCCGTCTAGGGGAACCTACTTACATCCCAAATAGAACCAAAACTTTACTATTTGTATATGGGTTCTTCTTACGATTCAATTAATAAAGGCTGGAATTATAATACTAAGAGTAATGTTCTAGAATAAGTTACCCGCCTTGGTGGCATAGTTGGCGGATGCATGAGTTTCGTGTTGAGCTAGTCTGCCTGGCATGGAGAGATCGAGGTTCAAATCTCACTTGAGTAAACTAAAAGTGGTTTTCCCTAAAAAGTTTTCCACTCTCCCTTCACGAAAATGAGGGTTAACTTCCTCTATACTCAACCTTCCCGATTCCTAGACCATTAAAGTAATTAGTACATAGGCGTATAACCCGAACGGGTAGTAAGACGTGGTGCTAAATATAGAATAAGCTAGTTTGTAATTCATGTACTTATATTTTCTCCATGTTAATAAAGTATAAATAAATAACCCACTCAAGATCAGGAGGAATTAGTTCCAAAAATAAAATTGCTTATTAATTTTCATAGATCTTGATCAAATTTTCAATTATAAAAATTAAATTCTAATGAATTATCTAATAATCTGTTTTCTATATAATTAACTTACATTTAATACCAACAGCGCAATAAACTTATTGCCGTTGACGGGGATATCAGGCTTAAAATCCCGGTATGGTGTACAAATGTTGGTTTTACTAATTAGTTTTCCGCCCTACCTCGACGAAAATTTGCTTACACTTCCTCTAAAATAACTTTCCTCATCACAACATATTAGCGTAATTAGTGCAGATGCGTATAGCTTGAATGAGAAGAAAACGCGGCACTCTAAAAATAAAATATTACAAACAGTCGAGCTAATTTACAATTCATATACCTATACTATTTTATCATCTACACATAATAAAGCTAAACTATAGTTTATTAATTTGATTCAAGTCACCTCCTTTACGTCTAAAAGGCGAAGAACGCACCATCGTATTTTGCTAAAATGACAACCTGAAGTTGGGAATACGCTGCTTTGACTTGGGGGTTTGAGGGACGTTACCTTCCGTTCCAAGTGGAACCAATAATTTGTTAATCTAATTAAAAGATCGTGTGACATGACTTGAAAAATTTATTAGCTCCTGAACTACGACACGGGCACAATTACACCATAAAAAATATCAACATTACGTTTCAAAATAAAATCCTAAGGAGACTAAAATTTGTTAAATAAATCGAAAACTAATGGAGATAATTTTAAACTATAGAAATCAAATTAAAATGCCTTTTACTCACCCCACGCATAGTGCGTCATTTAGATAGGTAATACACTTCGAACCAGGCAACGCATATTTTTCTGTATTCTCATACCAACTTTGATTTTTGTCAAGGAAAATACACAATAAACTGCAACTTTATACGTGACCTAATTCAGGCCCAATTATTGTGTGTGTAATTTTCCATCTATTCTGGCTACATCCATCTTACATTTGGATAGTGTTTACTATGGTTATGTTTCTGTTTATAATGACGTAGATGATTATTGAAACAAAAATAGCACAAATATTTACGGTAGACTTTTTTTTTACTTTATTGAATATATTACATCCAAAACATTATATTTTCAAAGTAGACACTAAAATGTCGACGCTATAACTCTAAGTATTAAGGCTCATTTATCAAATATAAACTTGATTGAAGTACTAAAATTCTTTAGTCACAAATTATGAGCGTGACGTTTTGGGGTGAGATGGCTCTTATAGTAATGCAAACGGCTCTCTGCTTGCTCTGTTATTTCTGATTAATTTTACGATGGAGCATTAAGAATTGTAAAATATTAAAGAGCTTTTCGGGCTTCCTCAAGGTATTAGATTACTGGATCTTGCCGAAGAATCATTTGAGAAATACAGGAAAAACCTGATCAACATCTAATAAAAAAACGACAGTAAGATTATTTTGTAGAACTAGACACAGTTAATAAAGTAGGTCTACACTAAGGGAAAACCCTGTAGAAAAAATTGGAACCCACTTCGATAGCCACATAGTCTAAGGAGCTTCTCTCACAAAATAATAGACTGCCGAAGATGGGGAGATCTGGGTTCAATCCTAATCGGGTGTGCTGAGGGTAGTTTTTCCTAAATGATTTTCCACTCTCCCGCCACGAAAATATGGGTAGATTTGCTATAAATTCAACCTTCCTAATCCCTAAAATATTAGTGTAGTTAGTATATGGGCGTATAACTCGAACGAGTAGTAAGATACGATGCTTATAATAATAAATAAATAGGAGTGTTTTTAATATAACTAGGGATAGGAGAAGATTATTTAAAAAAATAGTATCGTGTATAGCTAGATATTCTCTTAAAAATATTATCTAAGATGGTTCTTACGATTTATGAGCTATATTTTTTATTGTCTATCAAATTATAAAAATGTTATGACTCATCAAAATGAAGGAATACAAATAATATTTCCTAAAAACCAAGCTATCAACAAGAGGTTGCTTATTATATTCGAAAGTTTACCACTAAAAATAAGTTTATGCTATAAATATAAAATATCTCTTTAAAGAAAAAAAATATATTTTGCCAATCTCTATATTAAATTATAAAACAAATAACGTTCGAAATAATATACAATTAACCAATATCTATATTAATTATTAAGTTTTAAGCAAAATAGCAGTTACCTCTTATGGCTAACAAAATATCATTATATATATTATTGCCTACACATTTAACAAAAAATAGCATACCATATTACAATGAAATTAAAACATTAAGTAAATATATAGCTACAATATTTTTTTACTAAACATTGAATTCTTATATTACATAATTTAAAGTATGAAATATGAAAGATCAAGTTTTATTATAGATTAATGCGGAGATTGGGTAAAAAAACTGTACTATATATATGTAGGTATGTGGAACACATACATAATGCAGTTATTAAGTCGTATAATGAAATCTTAAATTGAGGAACATTTTCACACTTTCATTGGAGTGAATATTTCATCTACTATAGAGCCTCTAAGGTGGGGATAAGGAGAAAAAAAATCAATTTTATGGCAGTTTTTATATCAAAACTTTTTGGTCAAAATAAATCTCGCCATACAAACAAAGTATAATTCTATTCACATGGCACCATCATCAGCTCTTGAATATCTGTCAAGGATGTACTGAAATTTAATAAAAACCTTTTATTTTCATTTAAAAAGCCACGTTGTCTACAGCATTACTCTCGTGTTGGACTAGACTGTCAATGACAGGGAGATTGAGGTTGGAATCTTGGTCGGGTGTACTGAGGGTGGTTTTCTTCAAAATAGTTTTTCACTCTCCCTCCACAAATATATGAGTACATTTACTCTAAATATAACCTTTCAAGTTCCTAAAACCACTAGTGTAACTAGTACAAAGGGATATAACCAAAACGGGTAAGTTAAACGTAGTGCTAAAGAAAAATAATAAACAAAACGATAACAAAATAAGATCAAAGTGTAGAATACATCAATATAAAATTATATTTGAATATTGTATGTTCAATTCAAATTCGTATCAAGACGAAATCATTGTTAAGATACATTATCAATTATATAAATTTTTATTTAGCACCGCATCTTACTACTAGTTCGGTTTATACGCTTAATTACGCTAACGGATTGGGAATTGGGAAGTTTGAATTTAGAGGAAGTTGAACCGTTACGCCTAATTAGGCGTGTCCAAATAAAAAAAAAATTATAATAAGCTAGAAGAAAAATTTAGAGTGTGCTGGGTGAGTAAAAAAGCAAAGTAAAACTGGGCAAAACCTAACTGGAGCCCAGCACACGCAATAAGAACTATTGCGGGACTCGTCCCTGCGGTCACCCTCAAACTCAATAATACATGTCATTAACTAGAAACGTGACTACTCCTCTGTTTAGAATATGAGATAACATATTTAAGTTGAAGTAACCTACCTAAGGATGAGTATATAAAAAGGTAAAATACAAACATAATAGTCTAGAGAACATTTATTTAGATTCAACAAGATATGGATAGCAATTTATTTAAAGCAATAGTTTCAAACAATTTATAGAATACAATATACGCAACCTTGCGTCATGGCCTCTTAGGGAGGTCGCAGTATAGGTGAAAAGCTTCGCTAAAAACTTGGTTAAGGCAAAAAAAACAACGACTGACTCTTGACAATAACTATAGTATAAACGTCAATGTTCAACCTAAAAATATTGAGTTATTTCCTGTCAGCCGTTCATTATCTCTTTTTCCCACAAACGGAAAAAAATATACAATATTCCAAATTACAGAAAGCAAGGTTGACCTTAGTAAAATAAACCCATAATAACTCGCCAGCACTAGACAAATATTTACCTAACACTTAGTCGTCATGGCGGTTATCACTAATTTCTCATACGCGCTGATGGCGCCTAATATCCTAAGTTCAATAGAGAACGATTAAACATTAAATATAAACAGAGCAATTCAATAAACGGAATCTAATGATGTTATATTACAATAAGCCCAAGGCCAAAACCTAACGTCTAACATGGAGTAATATAAAGTAAAGTCCCTAATGCTTAAAAAGGGTATAGTTAAAATAAATATATATGTCGCTAGATATTCTATTATTGCCCAATTCTTAAACTTAATATTCAAAACAAACATCATGGGCAAAGTTAACAGTTACAGTATGTCGATATTAAAAATAATCTTAAGTGAGAAAAGTATATTCTAGAAACAATGTCTTTTCATTGGAGTTCGTTATTATCAAAAATAAATACAAGTCCAAAAGGTATATCATAGAGAACGACACCATATCTCAGCCCATTTAAGAGATAAAAGCTTAAGTCTGCAATACTTGATGTCAATAATACGAGTAAATATTAAAGTGAGTTTTTGAAGATGAAGAGTCGAAAATGAATTTAGAATAATAAATATAATGCCGAAAAAGAATTTGTCTTACATTGTTAATATTCGAAGCCGTAGCTTAGCACAAGCTACTTCCAAAGCCAGTCCCAGAATACGGCGCTTACCCCACTTGGTCACACTTTTATACGGAAAGCACAGTTCACAGCACATGGAAGATAGGGGGGGGGGGGTTCCAAAGAACTTAGTGAGGCGTGGAACATTCTACTAGCATCTCGGTGATAGACTTGAGCATTGGTGGAGTGTTTCTTCTTCCCTGTTGAGGATCTTTGCTGCGGGAAAGTCGTCGCAGAATGTTGGACAGGCGTGGCCTTCAGTACGTTGTATTCAGTCATGTCGTTCGTGTGTGTAGTCGTGTAGACGATCCGACCACCGGCGGAGTTGGTAAAATAGGTAAGTTGATTGTTATTGTTTGGTTTCGGCTAGTTTGTGGCAAACAATGCTACAAAGTGAACCCGCATTTGTGTGGAGGGAGAGTGTAAAACAATATAGAAAATCACTTTCAGTACATCCGATTAAGATTCTTACTTTGATCTCCCCGTCCTGGGCAGTATACTGTAGCTCAACCTGACTAGAGCGTCAGCTAACAACGCCACTGATGTGGGTAAATATAATTTGATTACTTGGTTTTATAAGAAATCATTTGAGAAACAAAACCAACTCTCCTCAGTTGAAAAATATCCACTCTTATATTTTATGTCACCCTCAAATTTATATACCTCTCAACGTCAGTGTATATATCATTCACTGTATTGTATCCAACAAATCATTTAATTGGGATTTTTCCATTTTTTCCTACAGTCTTCTTTTTTAACTTTAATGATGCCCGCATCACTCTGGATGTCATTCAGTGTAATAACTACAACTTTCTCACTTCATCCATCATTAGTGGAGATTTTCAAATCCTTCATCCTTTATTTAAATGTCACCGTAACATGCCCGGTGAGTTAAGTTCGTTAGTTTTGTATATAATATTTCAATGACAAGGTAAACCATCCTCGTGATACGGTGGTCAGAGTCCCTGGCTTATGATATAGAGGTCCCAAGTTCGTTTCCCGGCTGTTACGCAGGGATTGTTGCCCAAAGTGAGGAATAATTCCCATGGTCACCAGTGTTTGGTTAGTTGGGCTTAAGTTAGGTTAAGATATTTATTGGCTTTATCCCTTCATAGGCTCTGGCATCCTCCTCTTATCTCATCGGGACATAGGAAAAACCTCCACGAAAATAATTTATGATTATACCATGCGCAAAGGCTCATTAGTACTAGTTATACTTTCCACAAACCTGGATAAATATTGATGTAGCCCAGACATACCATAAACCTAAATAAATGACAACGTATTCATGTCACTGCATTACGTTGGTAAATGTTTTATTTATTATTTAAATGGCAAATTAGTCGTGCAATAGTTACGATAAGAGGGTAAGGATGAAAAAGGCAGCATTTATAGGTATTCTACCCGCATTTTCTTGGGAGGAGAGTGGGAAATTATCTAGAGAAAACCACCCTCAGTAGACCCTATTAGGACTCAAACACCAAAATCATTTCTTCAGTAGGCCAGTCAAACACGAGAAAGACGCCTTAGGCCATTGGGCCCCTGAAACGGGTTATAAATATATTACTAAAATCAATATACGAAAATAATTCCGTATCATTAATAGAAGCTGCATTTTGATTAGTAATTTTAGTAATTAGTAATCTTTCAAATGATCATTTTAGATTAGGTAATAGTAGTTAGTATGAGAACCCAGCCTTGCTTTAA
Source organism: Timema californicum (assembly GCA_902141385.1). Taxonomy (NCBI): domain Eukaryota; kingdom Metazoa; phylum Arthropoda; class Insecta; order Phasmatodea; family Timematidae; genus Timema; species Timema californicum. The sequence goes on from CABFOW010001586.1 coordinate 81,321, forward strand.
ACAGACAGAAAATTTTTCTTAATTTTATTTCTTACAACTCAGTTTTTAATATATTAAAAACATATAACTAAAGATTTAAAATTACAGCTTCAAGGTGCATATGTATGTACACAAGTGTTACCTACTGATTCTAAAATGTCTAGCCCCTGCGTGTGGTAAATATCGAGCAATGCTCATAAAAACAGACAAACAAAATTCGCTTTATTGATATATATAACACTATAATAATATTGTTAGCATGATTTTATTTGATCTAACACAACATTATTTTATGTTAAGCATTTATGTTATAAAATTGTGAGCTAAGTTATAAGATTGATTTCCTTAAATTATTAATAAAAAAAGGAATACTTTCTAAACTATTATGAATAACGGGATAAAATGCCATAAACCGCAGTGTAGTTTATATCACATCCACTTTGCCAGATTGCTCAGACAACCTACCCTTCATCCCACTCTTGTCGTTCACGTCTTGGCTAGGATTGGTATATAAACTCCCGGGATGTTTTGTCTATTTAGACGGCGTGGAGGGGAGTGAGAGTTAGGGGGGAAGAGGAAGGGAGCGAAAGTTAGGGTGTAAAAGGAGGTAAGTTGAGTAAAGGTGTTTTTTCAGTTTTCATCTTATCAGAATATTTTAAGAAATAATGATTTGATTCATATACCAATTTATAGATAAGTTTGGTACCTATGCGATAAGCTAATACTATTATTAAAATGTATTTAAAATATAATAAATAATATTAATAATTATAGTAAACTTTTATCAATCAGGTGTTTACAATTGTAATTACAAGGCTAATTCACCAACCTACTGTATATAGCCTATTAAATTGATCATAGCATAAATCAATTTATTTTATGACAATACAATACATGCCAGTTTAAAAACCCTAAGTTTAATACTGTACAATCCAAACATTAGATTAAAAATAATGGTAAATCAATCTTGAAAAATTCAAGATGGCTGTCATATTTGAATAATATTCTTTCATAATATATGGAAGAATTATAATTTTTTTATAGAGTTTCATAGGGGGGAAAATAAAGATAAAAATTGCAGTAATATTTTTCTTATAAGGGTCGATATAGACTTTCTATGAATAGAAATAGGGTATGTTTCTTGATGAAAATTTGTTAATTTAACATGTAATGCTGTTGGTTTTTACGGCTTTAATAACATTCTTCAGTGGAAGAATGGTTTAATGCGACATACTCGTGTTTTCTCAGCACCACTACTTATTAACTTTTGAGTTGTACGCTTGTGTAGGCCTACTAATTACGCTAATGGTTTAAGAGAAGAGGAAGGTTATTTTAAAATGAAGTGTACCAGAATTTGTATGGAGGGATAGTGGAAAACCATTCTGTAAAAACTACCCTTAATACACCCCAATAATATTCGAACCCCCCGGCCTCAGCCATATAGTTTACTGTGAGAGTAGCATGTTAGACCATGCGGCCACCAAAGTGGGTACTCTTGTGTTGGACTGGCCTTTTGATGATTGGAGGTAAAAGCCTGGTCAGGTATATAGAGTATTTAAAAAAAGTTTCCAACTCTCTTACCACGTTAATGCGAGTAGATCCCCTCTAGAATGCTTTCTTCCCTATCCCTACTTTATTAAAGTAATGATCATATATGCGTATATCCTGAACAGGTTATTAAGACGTGGTAGTAATATATATATATATATATATATATATATTGTGAGCATTTGTCAATGTTAGTTATTAAGCTCTCCTCCCCCCTGACCTCCATCCCACATCGTGTACCGAATATTAATACCCACTGAGGCTATCAGAATATTTACACCAATGGGGTAGGGCTTAAAGAAGGTTGTAATTCAATCCGCATTTGAGTGGAGGGAAGATGGAAAACTGATGGGAAAAAACCGCCTTTGAACATTAGGTAGATGTTTGAACCTCCAACTCATCACCACCAGTAAACTTGGCAAGGCAAGAATGACTACTTTGACCACGTAGTCATAGGTGTAAGTATGGGGAAGGCTGTTTTTATGGAAAGTGTACCCGTATTATCGTTGAAATAATGAGATCCACACAGTGATAAACAACAAAATGGAAATTCCTCGATCGTACACCAGACCAAACCACGGCGGACTATTTTGTTCAAGTGCTCATTAACGTGGTTAGCTATAAACTATTTTCACACATAATGTGATAAAATTTTATCAACTTAATAAGGCAATTTAAATCAATTCGAGTATTAGGACTTAGTTTATTAAAATTAAACTCAGTTATTATTAATACGACTGAAATTTAAGGTTGAATATTCGAAAATTCATACCATGTAAATCAAAACCTTTAACCTAATAAATTATACCTATAGTTGCTTCTATCAAATATCACAAAATTATCAAAGCAGACATAAAATGTTTCGTTTAGAACATTACTTTGTTTGGATTATATTTTATAATATATTTACTCATGTTGTGTAGGTGCTTTACATGTGCAGACATATAAAATAGCATATTTATTTTTAAAAAAGTAATAAAAATCTTATAACGCATTTTAAAATCTCGAACTAAAATATACTATAAAAAAAACTACTATCGATTACACTACTCAAAAGATTATAACTTTAATAATTGCCAAAATGAAAGCATTCTTTAAAATGATTTTTTAAATATCCATTTATTATTAAATTTAAGATTTTTTTAAATCTAATACGTGTTGTTAAGATTTAAATATACTTATATGCCCGCTTTTCCTGCCACATTCATGTTGATAGTTAAATTCACAAAAATTACCAAAATTCATTTGTTGTTTTTGGTACCAAGCTAAACGCATCTCACATGAAATTACATCATACGTAGTAGTGAAGACTGGAAAAATTCCTAAAACCGTTTTTCCCACCATGGTGGCCATATGGTAACGGACACCCTGACATTCTAATCTTGTTTGGTTGGACTAGGGATTGTTTTTACCACTTGATTTATCACTCTGGTTTTACCAGTCCTCGCCATCTTTTCTCGTAACCACCCCTATGGGTACGTGGAAAAAGATGTTAGTCTCATATTGTCTGATTTGTTTGCTGGTGACAGGAGGTCTAGGATCAAATTCGGAGGGAGGGGCTACTTTGGGGTATTTTGATAAATGTTCCCATGCTATCTCTATACACTGCAGCACTTCCTATACCTTCTTCATTTTTACCGCATTTGTATATATATATGGTTAATCTAGACGGAGCGAGAGAAAAAACTGTCCCATAAATAAAAACATACTCATCTCTACCCCTAAAATTAAGGCATTAATAGCTATTATGTTAGACAAAATATTTCAAAAACTGTAACAATTTCTGAAGTAGTTCATTTGTTTGAATCAGTTTAAGTGTATTGATTTAAATTTTGTTTTTTCTTCACTGTTATTTTATTTTGGGTATAGTAGCACCTAACTTACTATTGAACACATATCTATTTTATTGATCTCTCAGGCCCGTATCCGAATCAGAAAATGTTGGAAAGATCATTTGATGGGCAAACAAAAATTTTAAAATTGAGGATAAAATCTTAGTGCAAAACTATAACATTAATAATGTAAGCTCTTAGAAATAAGTTTTAACATAAAGTCCTAGTGTATTGATATATTCAATCTAATCACAACTTGTGAATGTGGGGAATGCCAAGCCTCCACCGTGGTTCGGATTCCACGTTAAACTGTAGGTCCCCCATTTCATCTCACAATTACCCTACCATCACACATTAGCGTAAGTGCGTATAACCCGAACGGGTAGTAAGACGCGGTGCTAAATAATAATAATAATAATAATAATAATAATATAATCAATCGCTTCAGAAAGTGTGCGTTAATTACACCAATTAAGTAACTAGATAGCGTTAAGTCTCAAAATTTTTATTACTCAACCTCTTATAATATCTAGACTAACATTATCATATTTAACTCTAAATTGCAAGACCGATCATGAACTGAAATTTGCAAAGTATAAATAAATTAATGAAGTCACCTCTACCTGCTTTGGTGACACCTAAGTGGTTTGAGATTAATTTGTGTGATTATGTAAAATTGGGACACGGTATAGTTTGGGAACTGACCCATAACTATTTTACTGGCAATTTTAGCCAATAAACTCTTTCAAGTGCCAGAGGTTGACATCATTAAAAGAAACTAAGATGGTTAATTAGCGGGACGTCTTCATTTTATAGCTTAGACCTCATTCTGAGATACACTTTTAGTGGTTCTTCTCTTCAACGTAGCGTGGCAGCACTGAGCAACAGAAATAATTATAGAAAGTAGAACAGACTGGAGCATGTTGCACCGTTTTTCCCTTATAATTTTTAATTTTTTACCAAAGTATTTTTATTTTTCGCAGGTATAAAATATAACATTTTATCGTTGTTTCAAAAGTATATGTTTGCTTTTATGTCTTTATTTAGGTTATCAAAATTATTTCAAACCAAAGCCTACATAATATGCTGCAAGTTGCCCATTTAGAGGGGCACTTTCCAAAATTAGTAGGAACATGTGGCAACAGTTATTCTGACTGCTTAAGTTCGTCACATTCATCAGATACACAATTATTGCAAATCTACAACTTATCTTTTTTTGTGCACAGCCAATGAGCCCACATATTTCAAACTCTGCACTGCACCTAGTCTTTAAATACATATATAATACAGACATTATTACAGACCAACCAATATGTTTGATCAGCATCGGTCGAGCTATTTTCAAAATTATGCTCCTGTTCACAGATTTTATTTTATTTTTGGTTGTATATTTATTCTTTTGAAAATAAACTGCAAGATTTTTTGTTAGTCTGTTGTTTTCTTGTGAAGCTTTTTTTACTTCTTCCAAGGCTGTTTTTTCGGGTGTGTCTGTGTAAATGGTAGCTTCCCTCTTATTTCTCCCACAGTTTGTTTGCTTTTGCACCGTCTGACACGGTGCATGAACATACAGGTTAATACAAGTAATGAAAACTAGAGGAGATTAGGATCAATGAACTTTAATGATACTGTATACTTCATAGAACAGATATTTGGACATATTGCACTTATATCTCAGTAAGTACTAAGTTAAATAACAATAAAGTAATGAAGTGTGGCAGACTTGCTTAAGTATTAGCCACAAGGGGGCGAGAAGCGCCAAGATAATAACAAACGCCAAAACGTGGTGTTACTCATTTTACTATTTACATGTCAAGTTGGCCTTGCAGGCAGACCAAGTGCGTACCCCAGGCAAGTTCTAGTTTAGCTATACAAGAGAGCCCTCGATACTTAGATACCATCCTAATCAGTGTGCAAAAACAGTCACTCGGAAATATCTAGATCCACGGGCCAACCGAGGACGAGACGCGCCCCACTGGTTGAGCTCCCGCAGGGTGAGCAGCACCGCAAAAATCAAACAATGAACAAGTGACACTGCAGCCGAGCCTGAGGGGCAAGACGGCCCACTAGCAGTGTACTTGCAAAGTGAGAGTAGCAAAATAATAACAACACTATACCACGGGCCAATCATGAAAGGTACGAGCGGCCCACAGTTTAACCACCCAACAACAACATTGGGATAGGCCAGTGAACCTAATTAGGTACAAATCATCGGCCTCCATATAGCCTAAACTATCTCCTGCCTAGGCAAGCTATCCTAAATATACAACAATGGACACATCATGTGTGTCGCGGGATTCACCATCCCGGGCGCGAGAAGCGCGCTATACCGCAATTGTTGATTGCAGTCCGTTCTCCTGGCTCAGGAGACTCTACATTAAATCTTATATAACTAGCCTAATAGTAACATAACAACAGTGTCTCACAATAGACACGGATAGTATCCTATTATTATTATTCCCTACTAAATAAAACTTCCATCTATCCTCGCAGGACGTTGACTAACCCTAACATATTAATCTGGAGTCTACTCGTCATATCTCATCTTCGTAGTTGTAAAGTCCTTCGCCTTCCCCCGGTATAGAATATCCATTCCCCTAGGATAGTAAGACCACCGTCGACTAGATGATAGATTCTGACTAGAAGTGCGCGCTGATTCGGACTGCGTAGACGATGTTTAAGCGATCGTCTGCTGGCGCGTTCTGTTCTAGTTCCCAGCAGTCAGGCGAATATATAGTCGATAGGCCCGTACGAAGCGAAGGGGGAACCTCCCCACTCTTCTAGAAGGACGACCCACGCAGGCCAACGGTTTTCTTGGAGCGGTCAGTTGGTTGGTGCTTGTGGTCGAACGCGGAGTTATTCCCAGCAGTGGTGATCGGTCACTTATCTTCTATGGTGTGTCATCGAATTGGGCATCAGGCTTACAGGACGAGTCGGCGAAGTGGTATGTAAATAAAGAGATATATTATTAGCGAAGCATTTACATTAGTATGTTATGTTTAACTTTGATGATTTGCAGGAACTAGCCACACATACGTTCTCTTGCACGTTTTAACGGGGCTAACCCAGGTTTGCCCGTTACACTTTCTTGGAATCACTTTTGGAAATGGTTTCACAGTTTCAGGTGAGAAGCATTTTTGACCACTTGGTCCAGCCAAATGTTTATCACTATCATTAAGATTATTCTTTTCTTTCTCCGACATATCATTGAATTTTTGAGCTGTACCTATGTATTGATTGTGATCAACATATTTACCTTCAATTTCTGCGTTTGGTGCAGGTCGATCTGTGACAAAAACTGGAGCATGATCTGCATCAGTAAATATATCTGTATTGTACGGATATATTCCTGCACTGGCAAATCGTGAAATTATGTTTATTGGAGTTACAGCTTGCAAGAAAGTGTTTCTAACAATTCCTGGAATATCGTAAATAGTCAGTGTTTTTACTGCGTTGCTTTTAAGCCAAGAATCAATGCCTGAGGTGCAAAATCTCTTGAAGGGACTAAAACCTGTCAAATACAAAGGTTGTAAACGGTGGGAGCAATGTGGAAGCTATGATAGCATAGTAATTCCTTTGTCCTTGCAAAGATCAAGAGCATTACAGCTGAGGTGGGAGTCGTGATTATCCAATAAAAGCACTATTGGATAATCTGGAGTAGGTTGAGAATAGGTGATAAAATGTTTTATAAACTGTAAGAAAGTTTCCTGTCATCCAACCAGACCTCGAAGCACCAATAGAGCCAGGGGGTTCATACCGATTAAAATGATCTTGAAACGTTTTTCTTGGAAAAAGGAACATGTGGGGAGCTCCATTTCCTTGTGCGTTGATAGCTGCTGCTACTGTCACCATTTGCCCAGGCTCTGCTAAGGTAGTTGCTCCAACCTGTTTCATTCCCTTCTGTGCAACAATTTTGTTTGGACACAAAACTGTTGATATACCTGTTTCATCCATATTAAAAATTCTAGACGCTGTAAAAGCATGATGTGATAAAACATCAGATAGTTTGCCAAATAAATGCTCAATATTGGTCTTGTTAAAACTGCCTTCTCTGGCCAAACTGGTGGGCTCTGGCTGAAGCAGCGACAACTTAGAATGACGCTTAAGAAAGCCAGTGAACCAATCAACACCAGCCTTTTCATTTTAAGTCCAAGACGGAGGTATCTTGACACTGTATTTCAAATCACATTAATAATCAAGCTTTCTTACATCGGGGCGGGAAGGGAGGGGGAGGGGGTGAGACCAAACATAATTTAACTAGAACGAAGATCATAAACTTTTAAAATATTTTCTTGTACATCACTATATATTTGTAGTTGTTTTGAATATCCGCGGGAAGGAATAATTTCCTCTGTTACTTGCCCAAAATTTTCTTTTTTTTTCTTTAGCTTAGTTATAAATTTTGATAATGTGGAATAATGAATGTTGAATAGCAGTGCTATCTTTCTACAGGAACAATCTTTGTGACCATCATTTTCTTTAACCAACTTAGCAGCCCTTAACATAATATGGTTTGATGTTTGACCTTTATCTGTTCTTGCAGAACGTGTTCTCATATTTAAATCCGAAAATTAATGTAAAAAAAATCAGATAAAATTTGTGGGGTACTTTTTAACTGTACTGTCAAATGGAGTGAAGATCACCACAGTCGTGAGGTTAACAAAACTTTTCAAATTGGTTTATTTTCCTTATTATTACTATTAATTAATTACTTAAAAATTTCACAAGTAGGCCTACATATTATACCCGTGAAAAATATTCAAAAAATATTTTAATATCAAGCGTGTTTGCAACCAACTTTTCCTTGTATCAACTTTATCCCAACACTTATCAAAACTATTTTATAAAATAAAATTGTTTGGTCGCCTTCACCCCATTTGAAGTAAAGGTGACCAAAGTGTATATATATATATATATATATATAACTCAGGGGTATTTCTCTATATTTGAAACCAATATTTTTTAATTTTCTATAATTTGATTTGTTTAAAGTTATTTAAAGGTTCAAAAATGGTCACATTCACTCCATTTGACTGTAACACTTTATAATTTCTGTTAGAACTGTCTGCGTTGTAAAGCACCGGATGGGAGTGAGTTTTTAAAAATTGGGCCTACACTACTTAGTGATATGAGAAGCAGGCCTATCTTACACACCTTTAGTAGCTAAATACAACATAACTTATCATTAACTACAAATGTATTTTTACTTTATTTATTACTACTTGATTCCTTTTTAGTGCAGGGTGATACAAAAGTCGCACAACGTTACATTTCCAAGGATATCTCTCGTAGAAGAACATGGAAAATGAACATGTTGTTTATATGTATGGCAGTACTGTAATGGGCGAAGGGTGCTGTGCAGGCCATGTGATCTTGAGACATACACTAGGTATAGCCAGTTGAGTTACAGCATTTGAAAGTGTAAGCTGAATTTTCACGAGCAGAGCGAGTATTCATTTTGAAACATTATTTTAAAGGCAACTCGTTCATGGTATGCCAACAATCTTTGTGCGTAGATTTTCAGAATCACGCATGCTGAATAAATCAACAATATGCCGAATAGATGGCACAAAATATGTTTTTTCTTTGGGTTGCGTGACTTTGGGATCATCCTGTAGTATTCATTCGAGCAAGCTAGTAAGAAAGTATCTCTCATTCCGTATAGCAATAAGTTGTTACTAATATATTTTTTTCAATTTTAGCCTCAAATAAAATAATGTTTAACTATTCTCATCCCGGGAGGGTAAGCTGCAACACTAGTTGCACCTAGCCTCACAACACTTTTTCACCATCTGAGCATTATAATTGCATCAATTTTTAATTTATACCTATAGGATCTGGTACCAAATAAATGCTAAAAGAATGTTTTCTCTAATGATATGGGACTCAAATATATATATATATACATATAACAGAAATAAAATTTTAGATGATCATAAAATACTTACTCAGCACACACAAAAACAGAAATTCCACTCTATATCACTTTCTTGTTTGAATAGGCCACTGTAGTGAAATAATCTGTCGTAGTGGCACCCACAATGTCACAATACTTCTCTAAATAAACACTTTATTGCAACGTGCACCATCCTCTCCTACATTATAATTTTCCATGACATAATTTAACCAACTTTTTACCCTCTACATTTTATCCTACTCCCCCTTATCCCATTAATATAAATATGTGGATAGCATGGATGGGTATTAAGATGCGAAGGGCGTGGAAAAAACCTTGATTTTGTGTTATGGCTATGATGGAAAATGAAGGTAAACTTTTCAGAAAGCACTTGTTTTGCTAATTATTTTATCATTATTATAATTTTTGTTTTAATAGAAGATGTAATGGGAACAATTTTCTAAGAAAATTTTTAAATAATTCAAAATCTTTGTTTGAATAAAATTTAATATTTGAGATGATAAATAATATATAAAATATAATTAAAGGTATGGGTTTTTAGTCTAGGTTAAGCCATTTTGTAAGTCGCGTGCTGTTTTAATTCTAGTTTATTAAATGCACTTAAGATAAACAATTTCATTGAGGATAAAAGATTGGTAGTGTTTTACCTTTGGTAAATAAATAAATGGGATGGAACTACGCACGTAATTTCTTGCTCTAGTGTTTAAAAATGGAGATATTTACTCAATATTCGTAATATAACATACACTAGAGAGCCCGAGAACAAATTGCGCTATGCATATGTAAAACATTTTTTGACTCACAGTTTAAAATTTTATAGTTTTAAAAAAAATTAACGTCTTCATTTGTATATTAGGACCAATAAAAAATATCGATATTGGGTCGCCAATGGTCAACATTTCGTATTAAAATTTTGACTTTCAGTTAAAATTTTCGGCATTTTATTAGGGGATCCACATGTTATGGTTATCGCACTGTTAATAAACTTCTCTTTTATAAATTTCGGACAATAAAATAGGTAATTATTGACTATTAAGTATAAAATGAGAAAGATATATCATTGCTGTATCAAGAGAGGATCCAGAAAGGAGGGATAAGGGGTGTGCGCCCCCCTTCAAGAAATTAAACCAATTGAATCAATGTTAAAGTCACTACTAGTTTTATTGTCACGTAATACTATCTCACTAAACATATTACATTTATTAAATTGTTATTGGTAATATTAAGATTAAAGACAATCACATTAAGTACGAAAGTGGTGAAAATAGGCATTAATGAAATTACCCAAATTTAAGTTGCATACCTTACACCGTGTTGTACAAAACTTGTTTAGGATTAAATTTATTTTATCATTTTAAAATTAACATTTCATTGATTAATAATAAATACAAATCTTTAAAATTATTTATTTTTTAATAACGTGCTTTAAACAATATCTTTAATAATACCACACACATAACGTTTCAGTATGGCTAAGTGGTAAAATTTCGATTCAGAATGAGAAATAACTAGCTATACTATAAAGCAGAGTTAAAGTTCGATTGTTTGAAATCTGAATAATTCCATATCTTATGTCTAACTGATTGAATAGCTAAAGATTATTTATATAATATTTGTTACAATGTTGAAACTTATTTCCCTCTTAATAATCATAATTTGTTGATATTCTTATTATTTGCTTATCTATTTTAATACTAATAGCAAATTTTGGGTTATACCTTTCATTAGAGGATTATTATCAGGTTTAGCGTGATACTGAAAAATTACTTAAAAGATTTACTAACAAATTTTGAAGTATTTTTATGTCAAAATTACTTGAGGTGCACCCCACCCCCACCGTTCCCAAACTCAATTCCTATAGGAGCACCCACGTCCTTCATCCCTCCGCNTTCATACAAATCCTTGACTCGCCCCGGTGCTGTACAATCATGTCCCCTAAGAGGTTAAAGGAAAAACGTCAACTTCTTTAAAGACTTACTTATTTGCTTACTCTATGGAATTAGATAATTATTGTGTTTAAGCTTAAGTAGTATATCTTCACAACTAGAGCTCACAAAATTTTATTAATATATTTGCCAATATCTCAGAAATTGTTGGTATTATAAAATATACTTCGTATAAAAGTTTTTTTATTTTTAATATTACTAAACTTTTACAGTGATAAGTTATTTTTCATGGGAAAATTAAAACAGCCATTTTGTTTATACTCTTAATCAACGCCTAGATACGAGTTTTTATTAAAATATTTAGAGCATGTTTTGAGACAATTGTATTTTTATATTTTTATACTTTAGTAAACTGCTCTTAAGTTTAGGGTTAAACAGACACACAGAGAGACCACGTTGCAAAAACTAATTTATAGGGTTCGGGGGGTCATGCAACGTCAAAATCCATAAACATCTCGGGTTAGACTTTTTCGATGGTCGTATACTTTACCTTAAAGTGTTGGAGAATTTAAAAATGTATATATTTGCATATAGCTTGAAAACTATTGGTTTTATAAAAATAAAGTAAAATATGTTTATTATAAATAGATCTACATGTATGCAGTGATAAGTAATTTCTTATCTCAAATACTTACGGAGATAAACTTGAAAACTAGAATTTAAGCATCAGACCAGAACCCTTAAATTAATTTTTCCAAAATATTGAGAGTTGCAATTTTGTTTAAAATATTTACAAATGTTTTGAAATAAAATTTAATCAAAGTCGTCCGAGCTGATGTTGAGAAAATAGATTTTTTCTCTTTTTGCCCTTGAGTAAACTACCATTATTTTAGGGATAGATATCGAATTCCAAAAAAACCCCTGGGCAACCCTATGAAACCCCTATATACCAAGTTTTAGCCCGATCGATAAAATAGTTTAGGCTCTAGTCGGAGGTAAAGAATGAACCCTAAATATCTCAATAACCTACAAAAGAGGGTCCAAATCTCATAAAAATAAATGTATATGATAACGAAAGCAAGAGGAGTGAGCTGTATAAGTAATAGTTTTGAATGCTGGATGCATAAAAGAAACCCAGGGCACGCAACTCAATCCAGGTGCGGGAAGAACATGACGGTCGGTCTCCAGAAATATAAATATAATAATAATATTTGAAATTAAGGAAGAATTAGACAGAGATAGTTTTTAAACCTAAAGGTATTTTCACTTACAATAACATTACATAAATTGCAAGAAGTGCATGTATATGTTTATTATAAATATCAGAATTAAATATATCTATGTATATATATATATGTAACAAGTTTATAGTAGTATATAGAGAATAATAATAGCTACTACGATCTTCATGAAATTCACAATCTGCAATGGGCTTGAAGGGTTTAAGTTAAGATTGTCTTTACTTTCAATTAAACAACAATTCTTTTAGAATATATTGAACAAAGAATCATTTAGCTTATTATTTTTCGCCTGAGCTTTGCATACGAAGTTATTCAATACTATCCTAATACGAACCATGTAACTACCTAACATCTGCAGTATATTAGTCATAATTATTCAACATATTCAAAATAAGCATTGTCTACAAATTTTTAATATATCCCATAATGACCTAAAATCGTATTACCCTAATTTTATCAATCACCAAATTAACAATACAGGAGAGTAAGCAAGAATAATTATTAAGAACATCTAACTTGAACATTACGTATACAAGACAAATCCAACCAGCATAATAAAAAGTGAGATTCAAAATTTATATTTTAGATCTTCTTTTCTTTTATCTATCAGCTCAATAGTTATATCCAAAAATTATCCCTACAAGCTAGGGTGATATAAATAAATTACCCCATTTAAATATAACGTGAAAATTTTAAGTTTTATAAAATTAAACAGTTACTAATTTGAAAGTATAAATAATAAAATGCTAAAAAGGAATTTTGAAAAATATCAACGCTGAAAATAAATTTACCCTTACATGTTTTTAAATAATATTGAATTCTTGGCTTTGTCCTATTAAGTCCGATCGATGTCTAAGAGTGCCGGACGCTTTCCTACGCCGGTCTTATATACGATTTGCAAAACTCTGGGAACACGGAACAAAGGAAAAAAAAAGGGAGGGTAACCAAAGAGAATCATACACCGGGAGGGAAATGCGAGTGACAGAACGAGCTTCTACTCTTTTCTAGAAGCAGTTGGAATGTTTGGGCATTTTGTGAGACAGGCATCTCTTTTCTTCTCAAGTTCTTTGGAATAGCTTGAGCACATGACGACTTCTAGCGGGCGCGGTTTGATTCTTAGATGGAGCTGGTCATTTGTCTGTGAGGCGGAATTGCGGTCGGTAGTGTTGTTGTCTCTCTCGGTTTGGAGTACAGCGCTGCCAGGATGGTGAAATGGGGTGAGTATTTGTTATCGTTGACTAGTTATCTTTTTTCTTGTAGCCAAATGCTACAAGACAGACGGAAATTCATAAACAACTTTTTCAGATTCGGGGGGTCATGAAACGTCGAGATTCATCAAAATCTCCAGTTCAATTTTTTTGACGATCATAATACTTTCTCTAACTTTAAGATAGTGAGAAAGTAAAAATGTTGGAAGATTAATGTATAATTCGTACTGTTCTCCACAATTAGTCTTTGATTCAATTTCGCAGTAGAATATCTAAATCGCTTTTGACGTTTCTCTTGTATACAGACCCACGTAGGCAGCCCTGGTAATGAACGAGCGTTTTATCGGCACCCCTATCTTCCAGTTGGGTGGGTAATCATATCGCCCAGCCCACTGGACCCTCCCAGCACCGGTCTACCGAAATTAATGCGGTAAATGAGGAATCACGTATCGACTATTTAATTTAATCCGCCTGTATATTCACTCAAATGAAAATAATATTTTCGTTTCATATTTAATTGTGTCATTTATCGGTGATGGATATTCACTAGTTAATCGGGGTTCTTAATTTATTTTGAACGGCTTAATTTCTTTAATAAAATGGTTGTATTTGTAGATCCATTTTATATTAACATGTTTTAACGGTTTTATTGATTAAATAAGGGATAAAAATGATAATTCAAATATACTGAGAATGTTTTTTTTATATATTTTTTTGTTTCCCATAGTATCTTACCACCTATGTGGTCTATACACATTTTATTTAAGCTAATGAGATAATGCTGACAAAGGGAAATTTAAAAGCAATATATCTGATTTTTGCGGGGTAGGGGGAAGATTGGTATAAACTATTTAGCAAATATACTATAATATATTTTTACCTCCAATTGGGAATCTAACTCTGACCTTTAGTTATTGTTAAACCAAACTAGGTGATAAACTAAGCCCCCGTGAACAGCGTTGTTGGTTACATTTACCTAAAAGAAGGTTGTATAATTTTAATTATCTCTGGAGTATCCGAACCAGTCATGCACACTATACTCACAGCGGGCGACCGCTCTATTTTTCAAACTTATGCTAACCACATTAAACAATTAGATAACTATTAAAAATATACTTTGTTGAATTTTTAGATACATACATTTTATTTGCTGGCGTATACCAGGGGTGGAGAACCTACGATCTTTTTTTGGGTGTTTAGTGTAGCCTTTTCGCATATTCTGTCAATTATTCTTCTTTATCATTATTCATCAATCAATGAAATATAATAAAACTAAGTGTTTTCTCAACTGTTGAGATGGTGAGTATAGAGAACTTCATTCTTGAGTGATTTTCTATAAGATTTTATTAACTTTATTTATTTCATGCCTATGCATATTTTTTAAGAATGCTTTTACAATAAATATTTACAGTAAAATTTAAAAATAAACCAAGATGCATGCAGAACAAACTCAAGAAAAAGTGAAAAAACTGGTTTCTAATATTTTTTATTTACTAAGGATTATTAAAAAAAATCTTCCATGATTATTTAATAAATATGTAAAAAATATTGAAATTTGTCCTCACCGAATAAAAAGGAAAAAAAAAAAATCATTCCCTCCTTTATGGGTTTCTAAATAAACATTAACTTAAGACGACACGTGGCCTTCCAATGCCAAAAGGTCCCCTCCCCCTGTGTATACATTAATTTAGAGTTAATTTATGAATTGAATGTATTTATAGTAGTTCAGTTTTTACCCTAGCATAATTACACGAGGGAAATTAATTAGACCTGTATCGAAGACCGTAGTTGGGGGTGGGGGTGGGGGGCTTTGAGGGTTAAACCATTCCAAAATTTTATGAACAAAATATATATGGATTTATTAATTTTATGGTTCAAACAATGTCAACATTAATGTACAAGTGCAAATTAGGAGGCTGTGTAATCATAAAAAAAGCACTTCAGAGAGCTTCTAGAGGTGATAATATTTATATATTTTTCAGCCTTTGGGAGTTATGGTGTTATTTTCCATAAAAAAAACACTTCAGATAGCTTATAGAACTGTATCACTTAGAATTTTATCTTATAGCCTCCGGCGATTGGGGACTATGCCCACCAAAGCCCTTCTGGAATTACTGGCTGGTTACGGCCTTGCCTGCATGCATTAAAACATAAGGCTAAACTATGTTTCACCAATGAGGCAGCTTTTAAAATTGTGACTCCATCAACAATATTGTAGTGAACGTTTAAATGCTTTTTCAAATATGAAACTTCAATTTCTGGAAGCTAGTGTGTACCTAATGAATTTCAGTTTAGTACGCCATTCCTAGTTTGAATTTTATAATGGGCTACATTTTACAAGTGTTTGCGGAACCTTGTTTGTGTAAATTAAAGCTATTTAAAGGTGTCTTCTGACGGATTTTCTTTTTAATTCGGATGCTTTTAAAAGCTATTAAATTGGCTCTCTCCTGAATATTTATTTAAGATTAGTAGCCTGTAAAAAATATTCAAAGTGGTCCTCACCTGGTAAAATTTTGAAAATTTGTTCTTCTTATAAGCTCTTTGGAATGGGTTCTTTAAAAAATTTTTAAAGATTAGAAGCTTCTAAAATTTATTTGGAGAGGTATTTTACGCTAAATTTTAGAAAATTTAATACTTATTGAAGTAATTTGGAGTTGACCATCTTTGGTCATCTTTCAGCATTATATTCGATAGTATGAGAGGATTTGAAATATCTAGGAAGCGCGGGTGGACTTCCAGGGAGGGAAATAACCACCTGTCCCTCCAGGTTCTACCGCCACTGCATTTTACCAACTCACGAACATTGTATAAAACGTTAGTTGCGTGGTAAGGAGGGGGGGGGGAGTTTTGTGAAAAAAATCAGTTTCCCATGAAAGCAAGTTCTAAACACTTTACTCCCGGTGCAATTTAATGTTCGTGCAATAATGGATTTACCACATCATTAAAATGTTGTTTACTTTCACAAAACACCGGGTTAGCAAGTTTTCTTTTATAATAATTTGCAAGCAGATTTTTTGTTTTATTTTTGGACATACCTTTTATTAGTTTGAAAAAACAAGGGAGAACCTCAACTAAAATAAAGAACATTTCATTCATTATAAATTCAATTAAAATACACGTTTATGGATACACGGACCATGCGTCAAGCTCATATTGTCTTGTTGAAGTGCTTTAAGACGTCAATCTTGGAATAAATTGGACTTACAACGATGGGGAGATCATGATTTGAATCCCGGTCGGGGAGACAGATTTTTATTTTAGAAATACTTTTTCCACTCTCCCCCATGCAAATTTTGGTACACTTTATCTGAATTTAGTCTACCTCATATAGAATATATCATCATAATTGGTACATATCCATACAACCCGAATGACGAGTGATGTCCAACGTTAAAATTAAATACATAAAAACATAAATTGAAAAAAGGTATATTCTGACTTGCTAGAATCCTGACTTGGTGGTTTTCCTTTAATACTTTCCAATTCACCTTGTAACGCAATATAAAGTTAATTTTTTTTTTGCATTCTACCGTAACCGTCTGTAACCATTTAGTGTAATTAAATTCGGATGGGGGTTGTAAGATGTAACATAATTAAATCACCTTTATCATTATCGCAGAAAATGTTTTATCAAAATAGTTTTAACCTTTTCATAAATATTTTGTTTCAAATTTGAATTTTGGCTACGCTTTATCATCTAGCTCTAGAGTCCCCAACCCATTGAATAGGTTTTATCTGGCCAGCGGACGTATTGATACCTTAAAAAAATGTCGATAAGAAGTACACACAATTCCCACATACATATCATCATGTGCGGCTGGTGGCAGTATTGTAAACGCCTAAATAAAACGGCCATAAAGTGGTATAGAGTTTGTCAGAACTCGCTAGCCGGATTTTATAAAGTATATTTTGAGCAGAGGGATGATAAACGTTTCGGATTTGGGGAGCGGGGGGTGAGAGGATAAATATGTGTGCTGTGCATCTTACATCTAATAATGTTTAATTACGGCTATAAGCTGTATATGCATCTTTTTTGATCCGGTCCACCTAGCACTTTCAACATACTATATGGCACACCAATCACTAATATTGGGGATCATTGATCTAATTCATTAATAATATATTTGGCCGTTTTTGGAGCTGTTTTGGCTACCTAATCTTCTTAAATCAAAAGTAGCTAATTTTCTAGCCTACTTTATATACATGAAAGTTAGATTTAGGCATCTTATATAATTTAGTATATTAACTTGGAACCTAAAACTGGGTATTCATTAGCGAACTGTTGCATTTAACGTAACGGTTACTGTACCTCTTTGTAAGAGGTACGCCTCGTTCATAGTCATCATGTAACAAACTGAGAGCGACCAGATTCATAATGTTTGTGGGGAGCTCGCAGCGGAAACCTGTCTTATTTTTTATTTCCCGAGATAATTGTTAGTTCTGAGTATATTCCTAGCCACACTTTGTTCGAGACTATAAACATCTACGAAGATACTGCCAGAATATATTGTACAAAGAAAGGAGCGGCTCAGCTTTGCTATTGGATCTAAAATCTCAAAACAATTAGTGGTCATTACCAAAATTTCACTCGCCTGACTCTATCGAACTTTTAATAAATATTGTTGAGCCAAAGATTCAAAGGAGGAATACTCCGTTCATAGAATCAATTTCGGTGTATATATTTTTTACATATGTTTTAGATAATAAATTTTATCCTTTGGATCCCACAGTATTGGTGTGTTTTTGTGATTGTCAGCTAAATTCAGATATTTCTCATCATCCTGCTCCATTATAAAACATTGGCACTCGCTGCTGTACTCCTGGTTCGAGAGAGCCTTCAGATTATCAACAAGTGAATGTGGTGGCGTTCACAAGTCTGCTGCGACCCTCTTTGTTTTTGCAGCAAATATCGACATGCATCGGCTCGGGCGTGGTACAAATCGCACCCAAAGCAGCGTTCGCAAGCTAAGTTCGCAAGGCGTCTTCACTAAAAGATTTGGTTACTGTAACCATTACGCTACTTGCAACGGTTTGCTAATTATTGGCATAAGTGCTGCTTACTTTTTATATATAATATTTTTATATGAGTAGTTCAGTCTGCTAACAAGTTAATTCCGACTAACACTTCTCTTCTTTCGGCTCTCCATACACAAAACGCTTAAGCTCATACTCCAATGTTTGCTTCCGAAAGTCACCAATTTAAATTTATAAACACATTTATTTGTTGTTTCCTATTTTAAATTAGACTTATTGTTTAGCAAACATTTTTATCTACATGTCTTAAGAAAATTTTCCCAGATAAACTAAGTTTTGTGCATTAACAAAATAAATACACAAATATAATAAACTAATTTAAAATACAAATTATTGAAAAAAACCATTTTATACGTGCTTTTGAGTCTTACTACCTATCCGAGCTAATCCAAAATTATAAAATTAAGGGTTAAGATTAAATAAAATTATCGTATGTAGGAAATGTACCCACATTTTTGTAGATTGAGAGTAGGAAAATATTTTTTTTTAAACCTCAGTACACCTGTGTGGAATTTGAACCCCGACCTCATCGTGCCCTGCAATACAGATAAGACAAGACAAAACTGGTGCCACGTATTCAACTATCCAGGTTTGTTTCAACGTAATACTGGAAAACTCGCTTATTGGAAGTAAAATATTATAATGTGTGATATCCTATTTTTGAACCACAGATTTATCACGTGTTTGAAGGGTGGCCACACATACAGTTTTTTGCGGTACAGTATTGTATTTTGTGGTGATGTCCTGTTGTCCCACAGAACAAGCAGTAGTTACTGGTTTTTAACCAACTACTTCCAAAAGTACCTGTTTACTTTCTCATATCAAGAAAAAATATTGTGATCTTGGAAAAATTCGTACTCTGAAATTATGACGAATCTTTATGGTTTATGTGAACACAAACCCAAAAATGTGGAATTTACAAATCTCTTTGTTCCCATGTCTGTCTGTCTGTCTCCCTGTTTGTCAGTCAACCTGTCCTGACCATGTATCCAAAACAGTATAATGGGTTTGTTAAAACATGATATTTTGATTTTATAGGGATACACCACAAAATTATTTTACCTTAACTTGCTAATGATGATATTTTACTGATAAGTAATTTTCCTTTATTCCACATTTTTCTAAAATATATCTAATGATTTCGTTTAAAACCAATAGCTAGGATTTGTTTGACAAGACAAATAGCACTGTTTTATTGGTTTTTGAGACAACATTAGATAAGGGTAGTTTATTGATGGAACATTATGGAAAATTTGAGATATAAAAAATTTTTTTAACGATTTTATTCAAAATTTATATCTAGACTTTTTTCTAGTAAGACAAATAAATAAGTATATTTATTTTAGGGATAAAACGTATTTATGGGTAGTTAACTAATAACCGCTTTAAAATAACTGGAAATAATTTTAAAATGGCCATAGTGATTTTGTTTTAAATGGGTATCTTGGGAATATTCGACATGAAAAATAACACTGTATTATTGGTTTTGGGTAAAAATTCTATAAAATAATCGTCGTTGATGAGTGATTTTTGAAAATATCAAATTATTTTGAAAATTGCTATAAATATTTTGCTTAAAATGCATACCTGGAGAGAGTTTGTCTATTTAAAGCTGTATATTTGTTTTTGGGTGGTAAATTCAGCTATGTGTATTTTACTGATAACTCTGTTTTTTTCCATTTTAAATTTTAAAATGGACTTTAGTGATTTAGTTCGAAATGGGTATCTTTTAATTTGCTTATATTATAGTTATATAAATTAGTTTTCATAAAATAAAATCCTTTATTAATAATTTAGTGGTTGATTTTTGTGAAATTAGATTCTTTTAAAAATAGATCAACCATTTGGTTTAAATTTTTATTGGGGAATATTTACATAACCAATATTAATGTTTCTTCATTTATCTCAAATAATTTAATCTAAAGGTAGTTTTCTTACGACACATTATATAAAATTCGAATTTTTTTGAAATTGATCTTAAAGATTTGAGCTCAAAACTATAATCTGGGAATAATTTTTCGTGATAAATAAGAATACGTTTTTATTTTTACAAATAATTTTAGAGTAATGTATAATCATCTTTTTTAATTTGAATTTTGTTATTTTTTTGAACAATTTGGTTTAAAATTTAGTACATATTATCTTCACAGATATAATACACTATATGAGGTGGAGTTTTTATTTTGCGATTGGGTCATGCCATTTATTTTTATTTGAATTTAGGTAAGAAGTCCGTTATTAAATGCCATTTTATCTGCCAGAATCCTAAGATATAGAAGCATTTTTATAGTAAAAAGAACTTTCAAAATTGACTTCCTCTTCAAATCCATGTGTACCTACGTACGGTTTACCTCCCTTTTACATTCGTATATCAATTATGTTCCTTTATGTCACATATATAGGATAGCTTTGCTTTTTTAATGCAATTTTTATATATTTTGTGCAATGAGCTTTCGAGTTCTTAATGACATAGAGTAAGTGCTGAAATATTAGTTTGGAGTGATCAGCAAACAAAATCCGAAATGCATTTATAACACAAGTACTACCCCGGGCAACGCGTTTATTTGTTTCAAACAGAAAGAAACAAATCATCATTTTATTTCTTCAGACAAGAATTTTATCCAATAAAGAAATTTCCAGCTTTGAGGTGCACACGCTTGTGCACAGGGGCTACTAATTTTAAAATTTCAGACCTATGCGTGCGGTAGATATCTTGTAATGTTTATGAAAGACCTACTCTTCTTTTTATTAACATATTTCAATAGTGAAAGACAGAAATAATAATAATTTAAAACTAAGATTTGTTTATTTGTCGATACAAACAGAGTTTTTCTTGACATTAATATTTGTTCTTTAAATTGACATTGAAACTAAAGTCCTTATAGGTATTATTTTACTCTATTTAAATAGATGTCACTTTGAATTAGCAGTGAAAAGCGAGTGTTCCAAATAGTTTCTATCTCTATTTCTATTAATTTTCCTCTATATATTCTTTTTTTTTTGTTTCACGTGTGCAGGGAATATTAGACATATTTTTTATCCTGATTTTTCTAGAAAATAAAATAGTTATCATATTTTTCAGTAACATCTCTAGGATGTGAACAATTAAAATATAAATTTAAATGTCTTATATATTATTACATGGCTGAACCATTCTAACAAACTTGGTTAAATCATTAAACACTTACCTTAAAAATATCAGCAGGTATTGGAAAAAAATACGGGGACACAAACTTTTTTTTTAATAATTGAAAGAGGATGAACCCTTTTACCTATTGAAGCATCAGCTAAGTTAACTTTGTGATTGCTTTCCCTTGAAGTTAATCACTTCCTCCATAAAGGATGGCAAAGGAAGAGCTTGAAGTTAATACTGTGGACCTTAATGCTTTCTGAAAGTTAATCAGAGTGCGTGAGGGTGATCCCAAATTATTTATTTATCAGCCAGAGAGTCTTGTTGGCAACTATGGCAGACTAATACTTCATTCTGGTATAGTATGGTTTGCCGATAATTGAGAGAATGGGGTAAGTGTGCCAAGGTAATTTTACTTTTTCATATCATGATAAAGTATTTTAATCATATAAATTTTTGACCATGAGACCATGATGAATCTTTACGTTTGATGTGTGTCCTAACCAAAAAAGTAGATTTTACAATGTGGTCTGTCAGTTTGTCCCTGGAGCCAAATCGGAACGGTTTGATAGGTTTTATTCAAACTTGTTGTATATATGTGATGTAGCAATATCTAGGGACACCTTTTTTATTTTGACCCTACCCCTTACATAAAGAGTGATTTATTGAATTGCTAAGCTTTCTAAAATAGTCCTAACGATTTTGGTTAAAATATATATTTAGGTGGTGTTTTCCATAAAAAAAAATTAACGCTGTATACTTGATTTATGGGTTAAAACTCGTTAAAGGGCAGTTAACTGATAAATGATTTTCAAAAATTCAAATATTTTGAAAATGGCTTTAACTAATTGCTTAAAATGTATATCCGGGGAGTGTTTTACATGACAAATAAAATTGTATACTGGTTTCGGAGGAGGGGAGAGGGGTATTCCTTTGAGGATATTTTACAGATTACTCTTTATTTGATTTGTTTATTTTAAAACATGTGTCCAGCGATTTGGTTCAAAATGAGTTTGTTAAGTTGTTTACATTATAAATAATTGTTTCCCTAAAAAATTCATTAATAGTATCTACTGATTTTTGTGAAATTTGAATATCTTTTAATTTTATAAAAAAATATTATCGGAGGATTGTTTTAAATAATCAATAAAAATTTATGCTTTTTTTTAAATATCTGAATTAAAGGGAAGCTTACTTACGACGAATGAAAGAAAAATTGAAATTTTCCATTTTTATTTTTGCTAATTAAAAATGATTTTACGTAAATTTACAAAGAACTATTCTCGAAAATTTTAAATTTACTAAGAATATTTAAACAAAGTTGTTTAAAATGCATACAAATTGGGTTGATTGTGATAAACAAGGTGTTGTGTTTATTTAAATGAGGATAACTTACTTAGAAGTAGTATAAAGAAAACTTTTTTTCCCAACAATATTTGCTGAGCTATACTACACAATATATGTAAGCTTGTACGATAGTATATTAACATTTATTTCTAAGTTATTTTCCATTTTACTTCCACGCGAATGCAAATTTTTAAATTCTTTGGTATATTTTAAATATTCGAATGGCTCAGACGGGTAGTAAGACTATGTACTAAAATATATATAAACCTCTACATTTATAAAACCATCTAAAATCCTGAGCTGTTCTAAAATTTCATAAAATTCCTTATTATGTCCTTTGAGATACACCTTCACAAGAAACAGCTCTCATATAAGATTATTATTATTGTAACTACAGTCATATCACACAAACAAACAAAAAAAATTATTTCAAAGTGAAATAAAAACCGTTTACTAACTGGAAGAGCAGTGTCTTTCTGTTCACGATATTGAATTCAATGAGAGACTGTGCGAGAAAGTCTAGCGTTAAGTAAAAGGAAAACTCAAAAGAAAGGTAAATACTATTTTATATTCGGTTTCACCGTGCTATGTTGGCTGTTTCTTCTGGGTGAGCGTCAACCTCCTTCTTGACTGATGTGGTTTTATTATATATTTTTATTTGTTTTTGAGTTTGAAACAGAAAAATAAAGAGTTCTTTACAAAGCTCTCCATCGGCAGCCACATGCGATCTGTTGTGAGTACTTAGGATGAATAAAAATACCTCGACCGTGGCCATGAACTTCCAGGAGCTGTCACTTCTTGCAATGCTTACCCTCTTCGTTAGGGATGCGGTCTAGTCGTCAAGCTGGTCTTGTATCGTTTGCCGGAAACGGAGAAGTAGAAGTTTGAACCAAGGAGTGGAGTTTTTCCTAAAGGATTTCTCAATTTTCTTACATTCAAATTCAAGCACAAATCCCTTAAATTTTACCTTACTCATCCTTATCCAATTTGTATGTTAAAATACAGTTCTGAATTGATAATAGGGCAAGACATGAGACATGCAAAGGCATTTAGTACAAGAATCCGGACCCACTTCATTGGCCACGTGGTCTAACGCGCTAATCTTGTGTTGGGTTGTACTGCCGAAGACGGGGAGATCGGGGCTCAATCCCACTCTGGTGCACTGAGGGTGGCTTTCCCTAAATGGTTTTCCACTCTTCTTCCACGCAAATTCGGGTGCCTTTCCTCTAAATTAAGTCTTCCTAATCCCTTAGTTTAGTAAGTACGTATGGTATTAACGGGTAGTAAGAGGCGGTGCTAAAAAAATAACAAAAATAATATAACTATCCCCAGCATTCGTTGGCCATTAGATTCAAATTGGGCTTGACCATATTTAGAGGGAGATCTTAGTTCGTGTTTTTACCATCATCTCTCCAAACTAATGTGGCTATATATTATTTAATCCAACTTTATGATTTCAGCCTCTTTAAGTAGTTACTCACTTCAATGGCTGAATGGTCTAAGGCGTCACTCTAGTGTTAGACCAGTGTAATAATCGGGTTTAGAAGCATGGCTGGGTATATTCAGGGTGGTGCTTCCTAGAAGTTTACCCACACTTCCACACAAATGCGGGTAAATTACCAATACAATGCTTCTATCCTCATTCTTACCCCATTAGATTAATTATTACCCTGAACAGGTAGAACAATACGCGATGATAAAACATATATATTATGATTCGATAGGAAATATCTTTATTTTATATTTAATATTCTGAAAGGGTGCAGTATTTAAACAAAACACAATTTTTGTTTAAAATCTCGGGAGGTCGTGGGGGCGTAGAAGAATATTCACTCACAAACTTACTACCCGTTGGCTTCATGCCTGATTGACAGGAGTTAATAATCCCTGATTATTTATGGAATAATTTGATATTTTTATAACATTATTTCACCAACATATAAGAGAAAGTTCCGACCAGTTAAAAAGCTAAAATTAATAGGTTCAAATTGATTAAAAAAAAGTTTGATCTCTCACGTAAAGCCATATAAAATAATCCCCAATTATCTTAAAATATTTTGCTGTTGACATATCAATACATGAATTTATTTAAAAGGGGAATGCTTGATAGTAGAAGCACACATTTTCGTGTAAAACGTCGTTGGATTAAATCAAATATATATCAAAATCTAAACATCTTAACTGGTTATAAACTTTCTTATAATGTTCGCGTACATTTTGTTGGAAACATTATTAAAAAAGTATCAAAGCGCTTTTTAAATAATGCGTTCAAGGCCATGCAGCACCCTTAAAGGACTTCTAAGGCTCTCCCCTTAAAAGTTGCCTCTCTTAGTTTAAAAGGTATACATAATTAATCCTCACTAATCCTGTGCTACTTACATCGTAAATTTCTCTCCTCATTAATCGAATCTGATGAGTAAGAGATATTGATCCGCCTTTCCTACCTTCAGCTTAATAATACCCCACACGTTACAAGAAAGTGTGTTTAGAGGTTGAAAAAAAAATATTTTGCTATATTATTTGGAATGAACCAACAGTCTAGTTTAAATTGCCATTAGGGATACGGGAGCTCTTTTATTATTAAGTTTAATGAATTATAAACTTTTTTTTTTTACCGGTGAACATATAGTACAGTCCTGACAAAAAAATACATGATTTAATTTTTAGTATTATTCTTGTAAACTCGCTAATTCGTGTGATAAAGTTACACCTCGTTCACACGATGAGGTTTAGGTCGTTTTACCGGATAGGTTTTTTTTACCGTACGCTGCAGTGGCGCATTGATTTAAATGTGCGTGTTAACATGATACGGCCGTCGACACTATATAGTAACATAACTTATTAAGTCAATTTTAACATTAGGTTTTTGTCAACGGGAACCTTATGTGGTGATCCGACAAAAAAAACCTAATCGGTTGCCAATGGCACATATATTGTAGTGTGAGCGTTCAGATGATAAGGTGTTTTTACCTTTTGGCACAACGTTGCCGAGGGCAGACTGGCCGTCCACCGGCCAGTCGGGGTTCAAATTTGCACGATATGTAAAAAATGTCATGCAATATTGGATAAAACATCAGACTCATACAAAGACTAAGATTTAAAAGAATTATCATGGAAGAAAATATGTGTAGTATTTAAGGAAAACTTTGATGAATTGTATCACAAGTAAAGGCAGGATTTAGGTAAATATATAAATATTTTTTATAATAACTATTTGGCGAGTTGGTCACGATGTACTTAAAAAAAAATCATTTTTCACTTTTATGCTTTTTTAAACTATTATAAATCTTGGCTTTAAATTGAGACAAAATATTTCACAAATTTCTGATTAAAATAATTGCTTTAAATAATTTTTAAAACAATTGAATGTTCTTCGTTTTAAACTCATTCAAAATACTAATATTGAGTTTATGTGCTAGTTCGATTATTTTACGGCAACGGCTGCGATATCAATTCACAGTAAGAAACGTATTCACGTCCATCTTACGAGAAAGCTGATGGAAGAATTAGCATGCATATACGTATACTAGTACGGTGACTCGATAAAAAACAGCTATAGGTTAAAAAAACATCGTGCGAATACTGTATTAAATTTCCACCTAATAGGTTAATAATCTCTAAGCTAGACAAACCTCATCGTGTGAACGAGATGTTAATAAACCATTTAAACAAGGAGCTAGATTTGACATAATTTTCTTTGTCACCACGTGTTACTACTCGTTTGAACCGGTTCGGTGGTCGAATGGGCTAACGCACCACTCTCGTGCTAGACTAGAATGCCAGCCTAACACGAGAGTAGTGCGTTAGCCCATTCAGTCGGGTGCACTGAGGTGTTTTCCTAAATGGTTTTCCACTCTCCCTCCATGCAAATACGGGTGCACTTCCTATAAACTAAACATTAATAATTCCTAAATCATTAGTGTAATTAGTTCATAGGAGTATAACCCGAACGGGTAATAAGACGCGGTGCTAAAAAAAAAACTATCCATTTGGATAGTACGCATATGAGCTAATTAAGCTACGCTAAATGAGTTAGGAATAAGGTAGATGAATTAAAAGTGAGTGTTCCCACATTTGTGTAGAGAAAGTGTGAAATACCATTTAGGACAAAATACCCTCAGTACAGCCGACCGGGTTTCGAACCCTGATCTTCCCATCGTAGGTAGTTCAGTCTATTGCGAAAGAAACTCCCTCGACCAATGCTTCTCATAGGCATTATGTTCGCGGCACACTTTTGAATAGTAAGAGTTTTTGGAGACACACTTGATGGCATTAAAGAGAAAGCACTAGTTGAAAATAAAATGAAATTTGGAAGTTAAAGAAAATAACCTTTTTTATTAATAAAATTTAGCTAACATATTCAATATTTTACATAATTAGTATTTTTTTCCATTCTTAAATAAGAATAAATAATAAATCAAACTGTAATCATTATCTCTTAATCAATTGGTATTTTACTGTGAAACATTCATTATTTTTTAAGTTACATTGATAATATTAAGGCGTATAAACGATAAGGTGGCTCTTATTTTATGTTTGAGCTCTCTGGGTTATCAAGGGTTGGGAACCTTAATTTACGTAAACATGTCTACACATTGATAACAATTTTGGAAGCGCATATCTTAAAGGTACTTGCACACCAACCACTGCCTTATACTATGCGGCCACCAAAGTGGGGTTTAAAATAACTTAGTTCATCAATCTTATAAGAACATTGAACGTTAGGAAGAGCTTTAAGGTTAGTCAATGTCCTGCCATTTTCTGATAGACCTCCGTGAACATCTCAGTTGCAATAGTTTTTCCCAAAGGGCCATGCGTTTTACTACCCATTCGCACTATCCGAAGCTTGGACCGATATGAAGAATGTGGCATTTGAATGTAATCGCTAAATTACTAGCCCAAAGAGGGGATGGGAAAACTACATTTAAATACAAATGAGGGGCGTAAGTGGTGTGGGGGTCAGGTTTGCTGAACAGATGATCCAAGTTTGAAGGTTAGCACGGAATCCGAATTTCCGTGTCAAAGTTTAGCACACCAGTCACCTAAACTGGTGCTGACTTAACGCTGGCTATGAATGGTTTCATTATAAATACAACTAGAAGTACTCGGAATAGTCTAGGGTGGTCGCGCAATAAATTCACAATATTTTCTTTACTTCAAACAGTCAGATAAAATGCTCTTCGTTTTCGTTATTCCAACCCCAGTTTTTAATTAATAGAAAATTTAAAACTCCAGCTTTTGAGGTGCACATGTTTGTGCACAGGGGCTATTAATTTTAAAATATCAGCCCTATGCATGAAGTAGTTGACACGCCATGCTCATAACAGATACACAAACTCTTGATTTTATTGATATAAATTATCAAAGGCCTATTTATACAAAATCTTGAAATCTGAAGATAAATTGTTTGAATACAAACAAAAGGTTTTAATTTTCAAATGGTTTTTATAACAAAGGTCTATGAATCTGTGCACATGTATGTACACACTGAAAATCGTTATGGGATCAGACTAAATTTATTTTAATTGGAGCCCAAACACACATGCTTACATTGATAATATGTGTTAAAATCCTTATACCGAGTGTTGAAAACTGCCAACTTTTTTTCTACCACAGCGGTAAAACTTTGATACATCCCTGATATATATTTCGCGGTACCCCTAGTATTAAACGTCCATAATAATGTTCCGGCATTATTAGTTAGGGAATCAGTTATTAAATAATGGATTTAAAATCAAAATACTTTATTTATTACAAATTTACTGTAGAAACCCAAACTTAGTCTAAATAATAACACCCACCAAATGATCAATTTTTCCCCCCAGCTATTACTTAAGTAGTTTCTTATGCAATTTTGACCAAACCAGTTTTAAACTATCTATAATTAAACTAAATAGTTCATTACGACTTTATTCCATCAATATTAGTTTCCAATGTGTGAGAATTGTAAGATTAGGTGGGAGGATGTTGGATAGTGAATGCGAACAATAATTAGCAATGATGGGAAGTAGCTTTCCTTATGGCTTCTGAAACAACCTACTTGTAAACAGTTACGATTACTATTAGTGTGGCATTGTTTATAAAAAAACATTTCTACCTAAATTTGTATGTGACTGGATTTAGAATGTTGTATTTGTATCGTAAATTATTTAATCAATGTGGAGTTAGTTATAAGGTGTATCATTCGAAAAGTGAACGTGAGAATATATTTCACACTATTATTATTTCACCCGGTTGGGATTTAATTTCTTATGAATTTTTTATGCGTAATAATTGGATTTTTTCGTAGTCATATTCGTGATTTATTTCAGATTGTCGCTCCTGATAACTGCATTTCTAAAGTTTACATTTTATTACAATGCCGCTAAACCTAAAACTACCCCTATATAACAGAGGTGCACGTTAAGCTGATCCAAGCCCAGAAGCAAGTCGATAGAGAAAAACTAGCACTAGCCTGCGTTCGCCATCCTGACCAGGTTCTTGATTGATTACAACAACATGAGCAGGCAAGTGGAGTTAGATCAACTCAACCAATAACAGACAGGTAGACGCGGTGACGGATAGATTAATAATAGTGGCAATTTCATTATAGTTTAGAGCTAAAGTTCTAATAACATTATTTTACTATAGTAATTTAGAGAATGACTTAAAATCTGTCCCACTCATTAGGAAATCTTAACCCTGACACGAAAATAGTGTTTAGCGCTCAAGCAGCTTGATTTAGGTTGTATGTTTCCCTACTTTTTGTATTCTTATATTTCCTTGAGGCAAATTATTGTGATGGCTCTTAACATACACATTTATTATCCTGCTCTTCTAGGATATTAGTTAACGATGAAAATGGAGGCTTACGATTGAAAACACCAGAACATTACAAAGGGCTTCATAATGCAAAACACTACCTTTGCTTTGTGGAGATATACATTTGTTTTAACAAACCTCATTTCCATCGTTCTTTTGAAGTGCCAACGCTTTCAAAGGATAATTGTAATCATTTCTTTTTTATTTTCCCCTCTAACTGAAACTATTCTTTTACACGCACCAATTGTCCATGTTCCAACTTCAAAAAGGTACTTCCCTAGAATATATTATGTCATTACCTGAGAATAATGAACTGAAGAACTAAGTAAAACCATGTGGGAGAAAGAGAGGCCAAAATCACAAAAGAAGCAGAATTCATGAGAGGTTTGATGATTTGAGGAAAATATCCTTTTTTTTTTTGCAGTATCGCTTCATTTCTGTTGTCCTTTCTAATATTGTAGCTCTTTTTAAGCTTTAAACGGAACTAAAATTTAAACCTCACTAGCCGCAGAACTGAAAGTTTTTTTGCTTTATTTATCATTACTGTCCCTGAATATTGATTGATTCAACTTATGCCTCTATACTAACAGGATTTTACACAATTTACACAAGTTTAACCTAGGAAATAGTTAATACACCAAATAACAACACGAGTATTTTGAAATTTTTAGAAACGAGATTAATCGAAATTAGTTTTGAAGTACGTTATGATCAGGTTCACCTAGTCCTGTGGTTAACCTCATTTGTCACTTTTTCATATAGATGGTATTTATAAATGATAAAAAACACAATTATTTTGACAAAGACAAAATAAATAATGAAGAAAATAACTTCAATGATGAGTATAGAAATGATGTGGCTCCTGTACGCTATATATATAATACCTCCATATATATCATCATATGAGGCCAACGGGTGAATTTTAAACAGTCATACTGTGGTGTACAGTTCCTCGGCAATAAGTAGCCGCGTTTTATAAAGTGTTTTCTGAGCGAAGGGGCTGAGGAACATCTCAAAAGGGGGGCGAAAGGGGGTAATTATGTTTAATACACAACACACATCTATTCAAGTTTAGTTGTGGCTATAAGCTGTGTGTGTACAGTCCAATTTTCTTAGAAAGCTCGTTGTTTGTTAATTGGAGACTTAAGTTTTCCCAATGGGTAAATAAAAATATTACACTTGTATTCACATTCTTAGACCATTTGATTAATAGTGTAATGTAATTCATACTACGACACGACTGCAGATTTGAATTCACGCTGAAGGTGACCCTTTTTGATAACTTCCTATAATGTTAAACAGCTCCACATTAGTGGAATACAAACCTGACTATAACTCGGTAACAAGGTCAAATGGGACCCATACCTATATGAATATTTTTCATTATTTTTATGTCTCCTGTCCACCACTAAAGTGGGCCCCACATGTTGTGGAACATTCTGTATACATATAAAATATAGAATAATGTACCTGCCTACGTCTCTCCTTCAATTTGGCCCACCAAACACTTTCAATATCTCAACGTGGACCTCTGCTCAATAAGTTTGAAGATTCCTATTCTAAGGCGTCACTCCCATGTTAGAGTGACTCGCTGATGAGGGAGAGATTGGGATTTGAATCCTGGTTGGGTCTATTGAGGGTGGTTTTCCATAAAGTGTTTCCCACTTTCCCTCCGCGCAAATTCAGGTAGATTACCTCTAAAATGGGTCCTTCCTCGTCCCTACTCCATTATAATGATGATAATAAATGCATATATTATGAACAGGTATTAAGACGTGTTGATAATTACTAGCTCTATTATTTATTTGAGTATCCAATATTATATAGATAGTAGGACAATCAACAAACCCCTTGAATCTCTAGGAATAGATGCGTTCAATTGTTTACATTTAGAACAAAATTGATTAAATTTTTAAAATCCTACCCTAGATACCTAACAATCATATCATAAAATTCTATAATATTCATTTCAATCGTTTTATAGCAAATGTATTGTTTTGTTTATATGCCACTTGAAGTATTTTTATAAAAAAAATTTAACTTATACTTTCACAATCGTTTTTTGCTCCTTGCTCCATTCAGGCTATTCGGATATTTATACTAATGGGCTAGCGATGTGGAAAGTAATGTTGATACAATATACTGTACCCCTATATGAGTGATGAGAGGGTTGGTAAACAGGTTTTTTCAAGCAGTTTATTTCAAACCATTTTAAGCCCATTTTACCGTCCCCGAAAAAACAAGATTAGACTGAAGTTTTGGCCCATGTACTAACTGGCGTGAGTATGAATTTGGTAAAACTGTTTGTGAAATTTAAATGTGTGTAGCTAATTACACAATTTGTCACGCAGTTAGAAACTTTTCTTTATAGAGTAATTAGATTAAAATTCATTTTTTGTTGTTTATCAGATATATTTTAGTCACATCAATACTGTCTTTTTTATTTATAGTAACCTAAACCCGCTTCTGTTGCCGCATTGTTTAACGTGCCATTCTCGTGTTGGATTAGACTGCCGAAAACGGGAAGATCAGGGTTTAATCTCGGTTGGGTGTTAATGATTTTCCACTCTTCCTCCACTCTAATTGTGGTGCATTTCCTCTAAATTTAACCTTCCTAATCCCTAAACCATCGATGTATAACCCGAATGAGTAGTAATACATGGTGCTAAAATATACATATTTATTATATATATATATAATAAAGATACTATGTATATACAATAAATATTATAATATCATATATATAATATATTATAATATAATATATAATGTACTATATATTATAATATAATATATAATGTACTATATATTATAATATAATATAAATAAAATGTATATATACATAATATATATAGTTTATATATTATATATACTGTATACATAGGGGAATCCCGGGCAAAGCGAATTTTGATAAGTGAAAAAAATTGCTAAAAATTCTGTTTGGAGCTAATTACATTAATAATATACTATGTCATATTTTTATAAATGTTACTAACTTAAATAAAAGTTTGAGTTGACCTAGACTGATATATTTAATAAATTCCATTGATTACAAATTATTCGTTTTGCCTGTATTCTCTGGCAAAGTAAATAATGGACTCGGGAAAAGTGAATTAGATGAGAATACAATCAATTTCAATAATATAAAACATTGTATTGGCCTTATATAAAATGTAAACTCAGTTTATTACTAAAAATACTTTTTCAAATATTATCCATCTGATATACCACAAATAACATGTATAATAAGCGTAAAAATCAACCAAAATTATTATGCATCTTTATATAGGCCTACATAAGCAAATTAATGAGCTAATAGTATATTCATAGTTAGTCATTCATAATTATTTAGAGACTAATATAAAATATGACTTTCAATTTAGTTTTTACACTCGTCACAGAAGTATGGCCTGAACCCAGAGTAGGATGTGCAGTTTCCATGAGACCATTCCTTGCACTGACTACACTGAATCTAGCCTTTTGAAGATGGCTCTAGAAATGGATCACTACCAATTAAACAGCTATATTTCATATTTTCTCTGTGCGCATCTTTTGGTTGTGTGAAGTTTTTGCTGGTCATGATAGGTTTTTCTTAACCTCTTTGGCCTCTTTTAACTTTAGTTTTTCTTGCTGCACTTTCTTAACAGGAATAGACGTCAACACCTCAGCTCTTTGGCATTTACATTTTTTAAATGCAACTTTTTTTCGTTGTCAATTTTAAAAATAGGTCTTATGTTGAAAGGACCAAGATTCTTCTTTTTTTTCTGGTCTTAAGTGCAGATATCCTTAAGACTATTGCTATTGATGTAGACTTAGCAGGTCTACTTGCTTGAAAGAGAAAGCACCCGACGTAGTGGGTATAGTTTTGTCCAAAATTAAACCACCAGTGTTTGGGTGGGCCTATGAATAATTTGGGTGATCTGTTACGGTGGCTGGAGAAAGGTCTTTTTCAGTAAAAATATATGGATTGTAAGTAAAAAATGCCAGAGATTTTGAAGCCAATGACAATATTTTGAATTTGTCTCATTTTAAATAAGTGGGCGCTAATATTTTGCACCATCTAAAAGTCTTTCTTGCATCCTTTTTCTAGAAAAAATAAAAAAGGGGGACCACAAATAGTAATTTTCCTCGAGTACTCAAACTATTTGATGGTCTATTGGTGGTTGTTTGGATACATGTTTCATCCATATTGTAAATATAACTAGGTTCAGGGTTGTTCTTTTCTACTTGTTCCCAATAAATTTAAAATAAATGCTCCATTTAAGGCCAACTAAACCCTCTTGCACGGGCAGTGAAAATAGGGTCCGGAGACCAAAACACAACACAACCTCAGGATGGCAATTCTTAAATCTTAAATTTTGACCACCAGTCCGATCCAGCCCTTACATTTTTGAATGGGTGTTTATTTGTTTGCTTTTGCGTACTCCAAAACTAATTTAAATTTTATTATTATTATTTAGCACTGAGTCTTACTACCCGTTCGGGTTATACGCTTTTAGGTACTAATTACGCTAATGGATTAGGAATTGGTAAGGTTGAATTAGAGGAAGTGAACCCGCATTTGTGTGGAGGGAGAGTGGAAAACCATTTAGGAAAAACACTCCCCAGTTCACCCGACCGAGATTCGAAACTCTATCTCCCCGTCCTCAGCAGTAGAGCTCCACACGACAAGCGCGTTAGCCAACTACGCCACCGAGGCGGGTGAATAATTTAAAACAATCTTCTCTAGTTAATCCATAAAAAAAATGTGCCCATAAATTTAATATAATCTTTCAACTCATTATCCTGTTGAAGTGTGAGGACTGTTTGACATCTACCTTTTTTTTTTCCACTTGACCCCTTATTAGAGTGGTGATATAATGGTGAAAACGGAATTTCATACTTTTTGCTACATATGATATGATTTGTGATTTTATGTCCTCTAACGCAATTCTCATTGAATCTTCGGACCACCTATTCTCTTTTTATTTTGTAATTGTAAACCATCTAAAAAGTACATATAAAATGATATAAAAAGTATATTAGTACACTATATATCAATGTGATTAAAGGGGGCGTATTTAGTTTATTAATACATACATAATATACATATACATAATATATAAATATATGTTATACACATGTAATATATATTATATATGATACATGCAATATACATAGTATATCATATATTTAAAATATAATACATAGCTTATAGTATATATTACATATATGATATATATATATGTAATTAGCCTGAAGGCATTTATAACGAAACAATGCTAAGCCCCAATAACTTTTTTATACTAAACATCAAAGTAACTCATTTTCACCGCAGGCAATATCAGGATGTATATAGGTTGGCTGCCAAACTAAATAAACTATAAAATACGAGACCGAAGTGTGTTCACATATATATATATATATATATGTACTCAAATAATTAATCTCCCTCATAAACAGAATCATTGATGTGAAAGAAACTTTAACTTTATGGCCCATTTGTCCTTTTTTGCATTTTGTAATTGGGTACTAGTTGAAATGTAAGGTATGGAAGCTAATAATGTGTCGTAGTTGTAGTTATTTATTGATACATTACCAAATCACATAGGGAGCTTAGATGGTGTTCCTGTTGGTTTTAGTGACCGCTACTGGTAAAAGCTTTAACTCAGTTATATATTGATATATTAAGCATATTAATAAAATTATGACTAGTATTTGTATGGTGGCTAGAGGCACAGAAAACCTAGAAAGGTCGGGGAATATTTTGATGTAATGGAAAACAGGGAAATGTTAACTAATTTGTTAGTTAGATAAAGTTTAACGTACTAACTGTACAAATAAAAAACAACAACTTATTATTGAGCACGCATACTAAACGTCAGTTTCGTCTATTTTGATTTGCTGATTACATAGATGTATGGGTTAAAGTCCGGTTTGGCATTAATGAGAGTTCAATTAATCGGGAATCCAGCCCGAGACTCAATTAACCAACAACTAGTGAAAAATGATCCTGGACACAAGATGCACCAAAATGGCTCAGGTGTAGATCACTGGCAATCAAATACAAATGTGACGAGTTTTACTCCCATGTCACATAATTAAATTTGATTTAGTTATCAGGACTGATTCCGTGGATCACGTATCAGTTTGTGATATTAATGTATTAATGGTAGTGAGTGTTTCTTCCTAAATGGTTTCCCACTCTTATTCCGCTCAAATCGGGATTCATTTTCTTTTAATTCTCTAGTACTTATCTCTGTCGTATTATTTTAATTAACGAAAATAAAACACTCTACCTTAATTTAAAATGAAAGCTTGATATAGTCATGTTTGATTACTCTCGGAAACGAAAAAAACCTGAAAAGCAGGGAGTTGAAAGAAATAAGACTTGCACGGTAATTATGAAGAAAGAAATATATTTTTCTTGATATCTGGTGATAGTTGGAATTTGAGTCACGATAAGGTTTAATGAGTTCACCCCCTCCACAAATTGTTTCACCCTATTATTTAAAAAAAAATGCGAATACACTGTGAGTTGTGCCTTTCTCATCCTTACCTTATTATAGTGTAAATAATTATGTATACATCATCTTATCGCATAGTACATATATTTATTATATAATATATATTATATCAATTTATATTATGTATCTTATATTACTTTATACCGTTTTATTTTATTTATATATTTTTGGTATCATATACTTGCTGTATATTTATTTATCTTGTTTTGATTTATTGATATATAAAACGGGCAAATGCCGAATTCCAGGCAGGTCGGGATCTGCCCGGAAAAATCATGATCTGTCTACCAATGTCGGGCAAAGCCCAATGAAGGCCTATCTTGTTAACTCCCGATGTATCTTGTTATTTTGGGATGAACCTGGGCAAATCCATATCTGATCAATCGTCTTTGGGCAAATCATGATTCAACCAACAATATAAATAAGAATGCAAATAAAATAAATGGTACGGAACTCCAAATGGACCTACTCGCTCTATTGTTTAAAAATGGAGATATTTACTAAAAACTCGTAATATATGTGAAATGAAACAATATACACTAGCAAACCCAAGCATAAATTGCACTATACTTATGTAAAACTTTTTTTATTCCAAGTTTTAAATTTTATAATTTCGTTTTTAAAGAATTAATGTCCTCATTTGTATGTTTGAACTGATAAAAAGATCAATGTTGGGTCCATGAGGGTCAACACTTTTTATTAAAGTTTCAACTTCCAGGTTTAAATTGTTGACATTTTATTAAGTGTTGTAAATCTTCACGCCATCGCATTGATATTAAATTCCTCATTTATAAATTTTGACTAATAAAAAATTTAAATGTTGACTATTGAGTCTAAAATGATGGAGATAGATCATTGTTGTACAAACATTTATCTTAAAAGGTTTAAAGAAAAATAACATAAACCTTTTGAGAGACTTATATTTAATTACTCTATGGCATTGGATAATTATTGCGTTAAAACTTTAGTATCTCTTTACAACTAAAGCTAAAAAAATTGTATTAATATATTTGCCAATACGTCAGAAGCTGTTGGTTTTATAGAAATATATTTCATATAAAAGTTTTTTATTTTTAATAGTGCTGAAATATTTGTATTATATATAGATCTACATATTGCAATGATCAGTAATAATTTCACATCTCAAATAGTTTTGGAGATATGATTTAAAAAAATATAACTTACGCATCAGACCGGAGCCCTTAAAGTCATTTTGTAGAAATATTGAGGCTAACCAATTTGATTGTAATATCTATAAATGTTTAGAAATGAGATTTAATTAAAATCGTTAGAGCTGACTTCGAGAACATCGACTTTTTCTCCTTTTGTTCTTCAGTAAACTATCCTTAATTTTAGGGTTAGATATTCAATTCCAAAAACACCTCGGGGCAACCCTATTAAAACCCTAGATATCAAGTCTTAGCTCGATCGGTTAAACAGTTTAGGTTCTAATCGGAGGTACAAACTAGACAGGCAGACAGACGGAAATTCAAAAATCACTTTTTAGGATTTGGGGGGTCATGAAACGTCGAGAATTATCAAAATCTCAAATTTGATTTTTTTTATGATACCAATACTTTCTCTACTTGTAAGATAGTGAGAAAGTAAAAAAGTTGATAAGACATTACAATTTAATTACATTTAATTTAAGAACATAACAATTTAATTACATTTAATTTAAGAACATAACAATTTAATTACATTTAATTTAAGAACATAAAAGAGTGTATTAAAAAATTAAAAAAACTACTGAATTAAATGTACCTTCTGTAATAAAGATGTCAACTTAGTAAATTAAAGTCATATAAAGTAAAATAATGATCTCCATTTGGTTAAGCTAGAAAAATTGTTTAGTGATAAACTTTAAAAAAATATACGGTATGAAAAAATATAAATTATTATTATTAGCATTGCATCTTACTACCCGTTCGGGTTATACGCACTTACGCTAATGTGTAAGGGTAGGGTGATTGTGAGATGAAATGAAGGACTTACAGTTTAACGTGGAATCCGAAACACGGTGGAGGCCTGGTATTCCCCACATTCACAAGATGTCTTGTCAGAGGTGAAGGAAGGGTTTGGTAATCAGATAAATCTGTGCCGGGAAAATATAAATTGACTCATAGTTCGTTTATTAGGGCACTGAAGAGACGAATGTCACTTAGAATTGCATTTTATTCGGTTTGTGTTGTTGCAGATACACTTTTAATATAACATTTCTACTGGAAGAACGGTGAAAGTACCCCCTGCCCACCAGTACGCAATTCTTTTCTACTTTCTTCTCTGAGATTTATTACTTTACTTGGAATGTCCTCAGATTTCCAAAACTAGTCTTTATAATCACTTATTTAATTTCTTGAAAATTACAGTTGATTGTACCGTTTAAAGTACTTAGTTTATAATAACCATCATCAGTTACTTCTAAAACCAGCCCCATAATATTATTTGCATTAATTATCAATTTACCTTATATTTACGCTAGGAATTAAATTTTCAGCGTGGTTTCAATAGTCATATTTGGAAACGCCATTTCATTTGATAGTAACATTTTCTTTTGCCGTTTCTCCAGACCATCAATAGCTTTGGTCTTTGATTTTCCCTATAGGTTCTTTTCATTACATCTCATACAATACAATTTACTGTCTTCTCTGAGCGCACACGTATCAATAGCTAATTGAAAACATTTCTTACACTCTTTACTATC
This sequence comes from Timema californicum, assembly GCA_902141385.1. Classification (NCBI taxonomy): domain Eukaryota; kingdom Metazoa; phylum Arthropoda; class Insecta; order Phasmatodea; family Timematidae; genus Timema; species Timema californicum. Next base: position 120,451 of record CABFOW010001586.1, read on the forward strand.
GCCATAGTGTAGCGGACAGAATTTTTTTTTGTTAATTTTTTACTGAAACTGTATTTGTAGTAATACATAACCTGACTTGAGTTTATCTCTTCATTAGTTTGTTTGGCTGAATCATAATTTCGGTTAATCTCTTTGTGAATTATGTTTATTACATGTTGGGGGTCTTCTTCAAAGACTATTAAGAACATTATTTGGTAGCACAGATGAGTTTAAATCGACATAACGATATGTCCAAACATTGCTTAGAAAGTGTTTAATGTATTTCACTGTGTAATGAACCATTCTTTCAAAATTGTAAAAATCTAAGTCCCTTACTCTACGTCTTTGAATTATTATCTCCCATACAGGTAAATATAAGGTTTTATACATCTTGGTTCGCACGCTCAACTTTTCCTTAAATATGAGAATGACTAGATGTACCATGGGCGATCGTCACCCCTTATCACATATTTTTAAGTTCATTTATCACCGGATTTGGTGGTCGCATGGTCTAACGCGCTATTCTCGTGTTGGACTAGACTATTGAAGAAGGGGAGATCAGGGCTCAATCCCTGTCGGGTGCACTGAGGGTGGTTTTCATAAATGGTTTTCCACTCTTCCTCCAAGCAAATGCAGGATAAATTTCCTCTAAATTAAGAATTCCTAATCCCTAGCCCATGAGTGTAATTAGTGCATATGTGTACAACCTGAACAGGTAGTAAGACGTGGTGCTAAGAAAAATCAAATGATTTTAACATTTGCGACCATTGTGAGTATGCAGCACACGTGGAGCGTTGAAGAAACAAAATACTTCAATTAAATTATAAGCAGCTTCAGCTGCAGTTTTAGTTTTTAAGGAATGGGGACACAAAAATGTACTGATATTAGCTTGATAAACTATTATAAATTTGAATTTTTATATATATGGGTCTGCATGTCAACCAGATCTACTTGCCCAAAAACATTAATTTCATTAGTTGTGAAGCCCGTGTTTTTTTTAAAACCTTTATTTGGACTACTGATCCTTTTCTGACAATGTTTGAAAAGATTTAAATATATCATTATGGTATCTTTAGTCTCTAGATATATTTAAATGTTTTGATTTTAGACTGTTTTCCATATTATTTCGACCACCATGAATAGTATTTAAATTAACTGAATGTAAAATAAAATAAAAATCATTCTCATTGACATAATAGATTATTTCACCTTTAGTCTTTGTAGTTGGGACAATTTAATTCTTTGCCGCATTTATTGTTAAATCATCAAACCTTTTCATTCTCCTGTATTCTTTGCACGCCTTCTTTGCAGCTTTCTTCAACACTTCCTCGTCAAGTCTCAGTTCATAATACTTTTCTTCCTTTAGAAAATCACCAAAATCACTTTTGTTCATTTCAGATAAATTCGCGTGAAACCGTTCTTTCATATCACCAACAAGTATATCAGAAACCGATTCCGTTATTAGCTGCTACGCACTAATTATTACTTTTAACACTGTCCAGAGCTGAACGAACAATGACGCGCATAACATATGACACGTGGACTTGAGACATCTTGGTCGAAGGGACTGGTGTTGTATTCCAACCTCCAACCTTTTCGTATGTTTTGTCTCACTCTAATACAATATATAAATATAAGCCTATGAAGAGCATTTCCTATACTGACTCATATTCAGAGTGAGTACGCAAGTTAAGTCTACGTACGTATGAGGCCACCTTTCATAATTATTGTAAAAATATGATAATGACGTAATTTATTTATAAGTAAATATAGTGCGTAATAAAATATTATATTCTCATAATAATAATATATTATAATAACCTCATCCTTGTTATAACAATGTGCAGAAATAAACGATTCGCGATTTCACCAGTGTCAAATGGTCACGTCGCAATTTGCTCGGCCACATCCCGATATACAACCTTAGCTAAAGCGCTAGTTTCGTTTTGAGCTAGACTGCCGAGGATGGGGGGATCGAGGTTCGAATCTCGGTTGGGTGAACTGGGGGTGGTTTTTCCTAAATTGTTGTCCACTCTCCCTCCTCGCAAATGTTGGTTCACTTCCTATAAATTCAACCTTCCCAATTCCCAACCCATTAGCGTAATTATTGCTTAAGCGTATAGCGCAAACGGGAATTAAGACGCGGTGATAAATAAATAAATATTTGAAAAGAAATGCCACTGCAAATTGGACTTTGCCCCAAACTGGTAGGTACATTGCGATTCACCCGGGCAAATCGACATCCGTCAGATTTCGGCTTTTACTCGAACATGTACATACACACTTACTATATTGCATAGCTCAGTTGGTAAATGGTTTACTTAAAAAAATTACCACAATTTTCTTGAATTAAAACATATGCATTTCCTTTTGGAAGTGACTGAGAATAAAGCGTCTTGGAAATAAAATAACTAGCAATAGATTAACTTAAATTATAAGACTACATACAAGTCTTAGTTTAAGAGTGGTACAGGTCTTTCCAAAAATACTTAATAGCTACTGTAAGGCAGGGGATTTGGGGAATGGAGAAAACACCAGTGTTCTTGCAGCTTTATAGCAAAATTTCTTTTGGCCAAAATAAATAGAATATTACTACACTAGAAACACATACCGTAGTTAAATTTTCTCCACATGGGGAAATCATCAATGGTTGAATATTTGTCATGAGTAGAGAGGCGTTTGATGAGAAACTTTATAAGTGGAGAGAAAAAGTTGCCATTAAATTCCATAACACCCTTGACAGATATTCAAGAACTGTTGAGATTAGCATGTGAAGAAAATTAAATTCTATGTTTGTACTAATGCACTATTTGATTTATTTCATCCAGAAAAATGTTGCTACAAAAGCTGCAAATATTATTATTACAAGCACCGCCTCTTACTACCCGTTCAGGTTATATGCACCTACGCTAATGTGTAATGGTAGGGTGATTTTAAGATGAAATGGAGGCCCTACAGTTTACCGTGGGATCCGAACCACGGTGGAGGCCTGGCATTCCTCACAATCACAAGTTGTGATTAATACACGTCTTGTTAGAAGCGAAGGAAGGGTTTGGTTATCAGATAAATCTGTGCCGGGACCGAGGATTGAACCCCGGACCTCAGCACAGAAGTCCAACACCTTACCCCTAGACCACCAGGTCACCATAAAACTGCAAATACAGTGACCTTTTCTCGTGTCCCTTACATCTCCACCTTTCTGTGTTTTTTTTATATTTATTTAGCACACATTCGGGTTACACGCTTAAGTACTAATTACTCTAATGAGGTAGGAATTGGGAAGGTTGAATTTAGAGGAAGTGAATCCACATTTGCTTGGAGAGGTAGTGGAAAACCATTTAGGAAAAACCACCCCAGTTCACCCGACCGAGATTAGAACCTCGATCACCTTACTTTTGACGGCGGACATTTTTAACAAGACAAAACGTACGGAGTAAACTTTGTAAACTTAGGGACACGAGCATTTCAAATAAATGACTAAATGTCTTAATCTTATGGATACCTTCAAGTTACCCTGAATATTTTAAAAATTGATTTGAGATTTTAATGAAATAATGAAAAAGCCATTCATAGACCTATTTATCGACACGTAGACTAATGATTTTGAATATTTTCTTTATTTTTGGTTCTTTACTGAAATGGTAATTTAACCAAAGCATTTTAATATATTTGGGCTATAAATAAGCTCGTTCCACTAGCTTTCTTCCTCACTACCTGGATTTTGGATCCGTGTTGGCATATCCTGTTATTTATACCAGATTGTCATGTTAAATCGATTTTCCATGAGGAAGCGCGTAAAACATTGTTAGGGTAAGTATGTGTGTGTGTGTGTGTGTGTGTGCGCGCACGTTTACTAGCTAGGGTGAACACAAGGGTGACGAAATGAGCTGATCCCGCTGAAATAACGTGATCAATGCCAACCTCTTGACTGGGAACCTTCCTTCACTAGCCCTTCACACAGCTCACACCCTCGCATCCTTTCTTACTTTCATCTTTCCAACGTATTTTTTTACATCCTTCCCTTTTATTTTTTAAGATGAAGGAAGCTTATTCATTGAGTGAAAGTGCTCTTGAATAAAAAATAAAAATTATAAAAAATATATATGGTTTTGAAATGAGATAAAATATTGGTTTTTATTGACATTTTTTTATATTTTCAAGAAATACAAATATTTAAAGAATTGTTTCCAAAGCCCTCAACGATGGGCACGTAGACCAAGTTATCAATATGGTCCAACTCGTTTTGGTAGCCGAATGGTTCCAAGCATCACTCCCTTAATAGACTATACTGCCCATGACGGGGATATAAGGGCTCGACTCCCTGTCAAGTGTACTGAGGGTAGTTTTTTATAATTAATGTTTTTCTACTCTCCCACCACCTAAACACTGGTACACTTATTCTAAATTCAACTCTCAACATCTCTAACACTTTAGCCTAATTAATTAATATGCTTTTAGCTTAAACGGGTAGTAATATTTAGGGTTAAAAAAGTTATAGTTTGAGCTGTTGTTTTAATGGGAAAGTAAAGATTCGAATCAAGGCTGGGTGTTTTAAATTTAGTGTAAATATATGACTAGCTGGGAGCATTACAATTGGGCCACGTGAACAAGTTATGATCTCCGTTTGAAAAGGGAGGCGTTAATCCTACATTACAACTGGGCAACGTCAACAATACTACTGGGCCACGTCTACATGTCAACTTAATTGATTAAGTGCATTCCAATTGGGCCACGTACACCTGTCGAGACAAGGTTGTGCATAGACATATAAACAAACTATAGACAACCCCTTTCGATTTCTGGAGCTCTCGCCAGAACACAACACCACAAATTTCAATAAGGCTGTAAACGTATCAAATCAAGGAGGGTGTCCGATAAATATCTATGTATTGTTGTTTTTTCCTTCAGTAAACTACCCTTCAATTTTAGGGGTAGAGGGATAGTTCCAAAAATCTTTCTCTAGAACCTTATGAAAACCCTATATACGAAGTTTCAGTCCGATCGGTAAAATAGTTTAGGCTCTTGTATGGTTCGGGATTAACCTCTCCTCAGTTGTCGTTTAGCTAACTCGTCTTTCACCGTACAGTTCGCAGAACTGCTAGGCGGGTGACGTCATTCCGTCTGGCCGTGCTGCGAGCGAGCGGTCTGTGAACTAGGACCGTCAAATGGTCTAATATAAAGGTAGACACAAGTTTTCGGTCACGGCACAAGTGGTATATTTACATAACTTAATTGAAAAATGGAAGGTACGTTTATGTGGAGTGAAAGGGGGGAAAAAATTGCTTGTTCTCGAAAGCAACAAATTTTCAATGGCTCATGCTGCTACCGATGGTAAATTTCGCTGGAGATGTGCTAACAAAAAGTGTTCAGCAAAAGTGTACGCGAACCACATAGACAGTAACGTTACAATCCATGGTGATACAAATCATAATCACGAAGTGGTGAAAATTATAAATAGGCAAGTTATAAGCAATGTTTCAAAGAAAAGAGCTAAGGAAAATTTGTGTGAGAGACCATCGAAACTCATACGTTCCGAGTTGGGAAAACATGATGCAGAAGATAATTACAACGAATGATATTGGCTTTTACGAAAAAAACATCTACATGGCCAGGCGCGGTGCTGTTCCGAAACTTCCAACGAATCAAGAAGAAGTATTAAAAGCTGTTGAAGGTAAGTGACTTTTTTTAAAGAATTAAATCAAAAGGCCTATAGATATCATAAGTGAATTATTTTTCTTTATATATATTTTATGTAACCAAGAAACCAAAAAAGTGTTTTTTAAAATTCTGTCAGTGTGTCTGTTTGTGTGTATGTCTGTTTGTCCGGGTTCAGAACTCAGAAACGGCTTGATGGATTTTGTTCTAAATGGATATCTTGGTGTGATATCTTTAAACCCCCTGACATTTTTATTTTATTTTGCTCCTAGCCCTCAAATAAAACTAAATTATATTTTTTCTAGGAAGATTTAATTTAAGAGTATTTACTGATGAGTGATTTTTGGAAAATACGTAATATTTTCAAGCTGGCACGAGAGATTTGGTTCAAAATGTGTGTTTGGACATGATAAATAAAATTAAATAATATTTTATCTAGTAAGAATTTGTTTAAGTGTACTTCATTGAAAAGTAATTTTTTTTAAATCGTTAATTTTTGAAAAATGGTTCAAGCAATTGTGTTCAAAATGGGTAAGTTATCTGAGGGCAGTTTGACAAAATAGATAGAACTTCATTACATTTTTTCGGGAAAAATTTCTTTTAAGGGGAGTTTACTAAAGAGATTTTTTTAAATAATTTAAATAGTATTTTTTTAAATATTTGAACATTTTGTTCAAAGCTAAATATAATCGATGAGAAACTTAGTATAATATTGTCGTACCATTTATTTTTATTATATTTAAAATCTCAACAAAAACTATAGTTAATTTCATACTAGGCTTACTATGGAAAAACATGTATTTTTGTTTCCAAAAGCAGTAATATAGAAAAGTAGCAATTCAAAATTTAATAAGTGGTTTTGTTCCTGTGTTTCAGATTTTAACCCAAGAACGAATAAAATGGAAGATTTTGCTCTCATTGTCGATAAGGTTCTCAATATCATAGTGTTCTCCTGCTTTACGAATTTGAACATTCTGTGTTCCGTGGATACCATTTTTGTAGATGGAACCTTTCAGTTCTGTACTAAATTTTTTACGCAAATGTTTACGATCCATGGTTTTAAGAATGGGCACTATATACCATTATTATTTGGTGTATTGCCTTCAAAAAGCATGTCGACGTACACTTTTTTTTTCAAATTGTTAGTTGAAAAATGTACTCAATTTAATCTTATTTTAAATCCTACAAATGTTGTAACTGATTTTGAGCATGCAATACACGAAGCTGTTATCATGAAATGGCCGCAGACAAACATTATAAGTTGCTGGTTTCATCTTAGCCAAGCATAGTACTGAAACATTCAGTCCCTTGATTTTTATAAAATATACAACAGTAATTCACCTGAAGGACAGTATCTAATACAATTTTTCGGGATGCAATTTTTAGAGCTAGAAGACGTGGGCGACTTTTTTGTATCAGAAATTATGGCGGATATGCCCGAAAACGAAGAAATCCGTAAATTCTGCGACTACCTTGTAGAGACATATATTGATGAGTCACAATTTCCACCAAAAATTAGGGCCGCCGCATCAGAAGCTATATCCAGGACAACAAACGCGTGTGAATCCTTTCACTCGCAGTTCAATTCTCATTTTTATTTCTCTCACCCGTCTTTATATATATTTATGAATACACTCTTAGAATTTCAGACAGAAATTTATATTAAAATTCAGTCAGCCAACAGGAATGTAACTAAAAAAGTGAAGAAATATTTTATAAGATCGCACATTTTACTTTTAAAAAATGATTTAATAACCGAGTGTCAGTTTGTAAAAGCAGTTTCCTACAAATGTTTACCGCCAACAAATCTGTAAAAGACTTAACATGGTTTAGCATTCCTACATATGTTTACCAACAACGACGAACTAGAATAAAGCAAGTAAAATTTCTATATGAAATTATGTCTTGTATTACTTGTAAGCAGAGTAAGGTGGAGTAGATAAAAATTATATATGTCTATGTTTTAGAAAGTGAACGTGGCGCAATTCACCTATGGGAGTGTTCCAAATAAGCTATTAAGCTTTTAAGAGATATATATCTTTTATAATCCTCCTAGTCAGTGAACGTGACCCAATTCACCTGTGTGATTAAGCTCTAATCGGCCTCGTGGCCCAGTTGTAATGCTCTGGAACAGCCCATACTGGTAGTAAATAAACAGAACACAGAAATTATTTATAAAGGGGATATTATATAATCAAGATCACATTGTAACACAACAAATCGTCTCGGTGATTGGTGTGGTCGACAAGTGTGTAAGGGACATTGGGTTGAATTCCGTCGATACTAATGAATATATTAAATATTTACATTCGGGGTCTTTCTAACATCAAATTAATAATAATATTGACACTAGATCTAGTTTAATATTAGGAGTATTGTCCTTAATTAGTTTGTTAACACATTCAAAATAATAATAATAAGGCTTTCCAAATTTAATTTAACTAATTATCAACGCATTTAGTTATTTAATAATTCGTTTAAATATGGCCAACTATTTTTAGCATAATATTGACTGCCACCTTAGGTTAAAGATGTGAGACTGAAAATTTTCCGTTTTGGAAAACTTTCCCTATAGTTTTTCAGGAAAAATTTCCAAACCTCATGGTCCAACACGCTACTTTCGCAATAGACCAGACTGCTGACGAGAGGAAAATTGGGGTTAGATCTCGGTCGGGTGCACTCAGTATGGTTTTTTCTAAATGGTTTCCCATTCTCACTTAACGTAGATGTGAGTGCAAGTCCCCTAAATTCAACCTTCCTCATCCCTAGCACATTAGTGTAATTAATTATTACATAGGCGTATTACCCGAACACGCGGTGATAAAAAAAAGTAGTAAAGAAACGAATGCAATCCTTTATAAACCCGTTAAGGTCATGAACCATAATTCAATTTTGTATCATCAATAAGTCAACTAAAGTAATTTGAAATTTGGCCCTACATTAGTCCACCCCCTCCAACCCCCAACCACCATGCTTCCTATCTACCCCTCCCCCATCCCCGTGCTCTCTACCCCTTCTCATAACACAATAATCTCTCAACACACTCTATCTTGGAGTATTATTGGCTCTAAGTGCCACCTCTACAATTTAACCCCTCCACTGCAAGACATTTTCTGGAAAATTTTCTAAGTAAAAATTTCTCGGAAAATTTTCATCTCTACCTTAGGTTCCTAACTACTTTGCTGGAATCTTTTCTTTCTCGCAAAAGTATTCTTTATTAGTTTATTTATTCTCTAACATCGTGTAGCATTTCCATGATGTCTAAGATAGCTTGACAGTTTGTTTGCCTAATCACACTGCCACGTGCTATTTCCATTATTTCCTTGTAGTAGGTGAACTGGCGGTCTAGGGGTAAGGTGTCAGACTTCTATGCTGGCGGCCGGGGTTCAATCCTCGGTCCCGGGAAAGATTTATCTTATTACCAAACCCTTCCTTCACCTATGACAAGACACCTTGTGAATGTGAGGAATGCCAGGCCTTCACCGTGGTTCGGATTCCACGTTAAACTGTAGGTCCTCCATTTCATCTCACAATCACCCTACCATTACACATTAGCGTAAGTGCGTATAACCCGAACGGGTAGTAATACGCGGTGCTAATAATAATAATAATAATAATAATAATATCCTTGTAGTAAACCGAGCTAAGGGAATTATTGATGTAGTTTTTGTAACAAAACATTTTTTGGCCAAAATAGATAAAATATTGCTTTAGTACAAACATAGAGTTTAGTTTTCTTCACATGGTAATATCAAAATTTCCGAATATTGGTCAAGAGTGTCCTGGAATTTAATAAAAAACTTTCTCTTCATTTAAAAAGTGTATCATTAAATACCGCTGTGTTCATGACATATATCCAACAACTGTAGATTTAACCATGTGAATATAATTAAACTCTTATTTCTCTTCTGGAGCAATCTTTTATTTATTTGGTTTAAAAAAACTACAAAAACACTGTCCTTAACTCGCGTTTCCTACATCCACACCTTAAGAGTGTGAAACACAGTTTTTGACCGAGCGTAGTTAGATCTTGTTTTTGCTTGACCATTTGGAATTTATTATGTATGTATATATCTCTGTCAGGACTCTAATACCCGACGTATGTACTGATAGGGTTATTTTCCTAGATGGTTTTCACACTTTACCCCACAAAAATGCAGACACATTGACTATACATTTTGATCTATAATATCACTACCTATATAGTGTTAATATGTAAAATCCCGGGTGGATAGTCAGACGCTGTTAATTCCCTTTCTCTCACCTCTTTCCTCACTTTCTCCCTGCCCCCCCCCCTTCCACCCCACTGCCCCCCCCCTTCCACCCCACACACACGCACATATATACATACATACACACACGTTGTGTTAAAACTGATTAAATCAATACAATATCAACTTTTAAAATACATATTAAAGCTTTTTTTAAGGTATTATTTCCACATGGAAACTTATGAGTTACAATAGAATTACTTTACTTTTTCTGACCTTACAAATGTGTTGTAAAACAATTTTGTTTTTGTCAGACACAACAAGTAAATTTTTTTTTACACACAAAATAAAATTTATGGTTTTTATTGTTTTTAAATTAGATGGAGCTACCTTACAAAGACATACATTAGTTTATGATATTGTTTTCGACGGAAACTTAAATTATTATTATTATTATTAGCACCGCATCTTACTACCCGTTCGGGTTATACGCACTTACGCTAATGTGTAATGGTAGGGTGATTGGGAGATGAAATGGAGGACCTACAGTTTAACGTGGAATCCGAACCACGGTGGAGGCCTGGCATTCCCCACATTCACAAGATGTCTTGTCAGAGGTGAAGGAAGGGTTTGGTAATCAGATAAATCTTTGCCGGGACCAAGGATTGAACCCCGGCCGCCAGCACAGAAGTCTGACACCTTACCCCTAGACCGCCANAAATCTTTGCCGGGACCAAGGATTGAACCCCGGCCGCCAGCACAGAAGTCTGACACCTTACCCCTAGACCGCCAGGTCACCGGAAACTTAAAATACGGCTACGTTACTGTGCACAGTGGTGTAACTAACATTAAGAAGTAGTGGAGACTGAATTGTTAGTTACAATCGTGCTACCTATTGTATCTTGAACTACTTATCTCTAGCTGACGGCTTGGTAATATTAATGTGAATCATTGATGTGTTGTTCAAATGGCACGTCAGATTTATACTAACACACTAAACAACATATTTTTTATCAGCTGTTATTCATCCATTTTTAAACTTGACTGAAATTCATATCTTTTAAATAATTTGAGCGCACAAGTTATAGAAAAAATGGGCTTCAGAGTCAAAGTTAGAAATGTATTATAATTTTTTTTAGAAAGGTCTTGAGTGCCTAAACTGAAAAGCCACAAGATTTCTCATAAAAATACTACCATTAAATAGAAATTATCTCTATTGTTTAATTAATTATTTAATAAACGCCTGTTCAAGTTAAACGTATATCTACTAATTACACTAATGGGTTAGAAATGAGGAGGTTTCAAATTTAAAGTAAGTGTATTTACAAGGTGGAAAAGTTGAAAACTATTTTATGAAAAAGCGGCCGAGGTTCACCCAACCAGAATTCACGCCATGTCCCTCCCATTGGCAGTCTAGTCTAACATGAAGTGATGCCTTAGAACAGGGCTATTCAATTAATTATCCAAGTGGTCCACTCAAAAAATCATAATATTTGGCAGGCCAGAAATTTAATTCAATCTGGCCGTAATTTGCCCTATGAGAACCCCACTTCCTATGACGAGTCTAAACACTCACATCCTGTTTGATTATCGTTATAAATTATAATTGACCTATATTGCTCATGACAGCACTGTGATTTCCCCCTAGAATTTTGACCTACTTTCCACATCCGGTTAATTTACCGTTATTCCTCCACCCACATCCCCCTGCCATATCCGACAATACCAATCCTAGTATATGCTAATCTTTGCATATGTCAACTTTGGATTAAATCCATGCTGGCTTATTACAATCATCACTTATATGAATTATAGCTTATGTCAATTATGACGTGTGTTAAATCTAGTGTAAGCAGGCATACAAGTGACTCACTTTTAATAACTTTTTTTATGCGAGTCATTTTTAGTCACTGTTTTAAGAAAACTTACTTTTTGTCAATTTTAACCACACTGACAAAATTATAATCCCTGCAGTTTCTTTTCTAAGAAGTAATTAATCATAATTTATTAACTTAAAACCATAAACTAATTGAACCGAAGTGTAAAATATTAATACAAAATACAAAGTGCACACAAAAGCCATAACATTCTAAAATGATGAAAGAAAATGTACATATTAAAACAAAATGAAAATATTTAAATAATTATATAAGTAAGCAAATAAATTTGGACACAAGATTAGCTAAAAACAAAGTGAACATTTTAAGAAGCATAAAGATTTAAAACTCTAAATATACTACAAAAGAAAATTAAAGCTTAAGGTTTTGTAAAAGAATATTTTGCAAGTAGGCTAACATATAAAAAGAGGAAATAATTAATAGACTAAGCACACAACCTTTAAAAGAAAATTTTAAAATGCAAAACATATTTAATAATTTCGTTCTTTGATTTATAAAACTCTAAAATATAATATTTTTATTTTATAATTTTGTTTCAAATAACTGCACACGTTATTGTCAATTTTAGTCACCTTATGGTCATTTTGATATATTATGGTAATCTTTAGTCACTTGTTTACTTGTTATTGTTACTTTTCTCACTTATTTGATGAGGCCTGAGCAGTTTCATTTTTTCTTATGTAAATTTTATCAATGCAAATTCTGGCGTATGGCATTTCCTAGGGCAGCGTTTCTCAAACTCCTTTTAGATTATACCCCTTGGCCATGACTAAAAGTCTATTGTACCTCCAAGATAAAAAATTTACAAATGACAGGTTTACAGAAATATGACCACTTGGTAGATTAATAATTTATTTAATCTTTTGAGAAAAAATATCTGCAATAAAAATATTTCATCTGTGACAAAGGTAGTTAGAGAGAATCATACTTTTATAGCCTTAACATGTTCTCTTATTGAGAATCGTTATGATCAGTTAAAAATACATATTTTTTTCTGTAAAAGTACCGTAGAAAAGTTTTACACATTTTCTTCACATATACGTTCAAAAATATAGAAAGAAAAAAATAAACCTAAACACAATATTTTCAAATCAATATTTTTAATTGTAACTGTGGAGCTGATATAATTATTATGTATCCCAAAGTTTTTCAGTTAGAGGGGTGTGGCTGAATGGCTTGGCACAACTTTTCATTTGTCCAGTTGAAACTTTCAAGCGGAGGTCCAGGGTCAAATTGATCTTATTGACTATTGCGGTATTTATTTTCTCGGTAACCCATGGATGAAAAACTACTCTCAAGATGATATGTTGTTGAGAAAGGCATAATAAACTTGATGGCAAGGTCCAATTATACAATAGAATATTTTCCAAGTAATTATAGTGCATGAAATAATATAATAATTTTGTAGCATAAAACAACAAACAAAAAAAATTTGAACTTTGATTCAGCTTCGACAATATCTCATACATAGGAAGCAATATTATGAAACTCGTTCAATCCCTGCAACAAAAAGTGTGAAAAAGATGTTTTATTGAGACTATATTTGAGGGTTTCATCACAGAATTGTTAAATAATGTCTGCCTTTTCTTTCGTTTAAAATAAGTCTGGAAGACTTGACTATTACACTGCAGAAAAAGGGTCTCACCTCCAGAAGTAGAGGATTGAACATTCTCTGAAATCGGTCTCCAGCCGAGAGAAAATATGGGTGGAAACAACCAGATAACGGTAACTGCCAACAATAAGGGCTTCCCACAAGACCCTTGTCATTTTGACAACTTTCCCCTGAGAGCTGCTCGTGTAACCCCTGAAAGGTGCTCTCGTACCCCAGTTTGAGAACCGCTGTCCTATAGCATGCAGTATAAGTATAAATAATTGAGTACGGGTCAGAATAACGGGAAATGAGTAGAGCACACGAAGGAGCAATTTAATCACCAGAAGAAGAATAATCGTGGTTCAGTATTTGTCATATTCAATTAATTGGTTTTTGCTCGGGAAATATTGGTCATGAACAATACATGTATTCACAACCAGCAGCATTAATTACACTTGTTGACATGTCAATAATCAATGGGCTGAACTACAGTTTCCCCTAAGATTGCCATTTTACAAAACATTATTATAGTTCATAGAACAATTATTTACATATGACCATGATGCTCACAGTTGCCGACCGTTGCATAAAATGTAGTAAGCAGGGATTAGATAAAAAAAAAATCGGGAATTCCCAACGCCCAATGGCTAAATTCCAAACTCAGGGCTGTCCATTTAAAATTATAACCAAAAATATTGTTTCATTGTTATGTTTTAATAAACTCAGAAAGAGAAATATTGTAAAATACAGATGTTTCAATGATTCAAACCACGTAATTTCTAAAATAGGGGACATTTATGGGACGCATAGTAAAAATCGGAACACATACGCGCTTTTTCAGATCTGTATAGAAAATCGGACGAGACTCTCAAATACGGGACTGTACCGTAAAATACAGGATGGATGGTCACTATATATATAATATTCTACTCTGTAACTTTTTCTAACTAAAATCTTTTCCAGTTTTTATGTGAAAGCCTTAGTTAATGAAGAACAGAACCAACACATTTATATTAAGAACAAAATTCTCAGAAATTCTCAAATATGTTTTTAAGTGTAATTTTTTCACAACGATAAAAGTGGTAGTTTCAAGCCTGGGGGTCACGATATTTTTCTGGTTGAGTTGCAATGCTCGTCTCTAGAATATGGCTATATGTATACATTTTAAATTTATATTTAGGATTACAGTAAGTTGAAGAATTCAAATAAAAATGTATGTTAGCGGTTAAAATGATAGCAACTGCCAAGCTACTGTTTTGGTTACTCAACTCTTGACAGTTATCTGCTGACTTTGTTCGCATCAGTCCCGTGTTTAGTTAGGTGAGTGGTGCTGTCAGCATAGCTTACAAAATACCCAATGGGCTATTTTACTCGGGACAGCTTAGTCGCAATCGTAATCTCTACAAACAGTTTATAACAGTTAAATAAAGAACGTGGGCTTAACTGCAAGTTCATTTTGTTTGTCAATAACGTCTGGATTCAAACTCCAATTGGGAGGAAGGGGGAGGGGGGATTTTTCTTAAATGGATTTATTTTTCTCCGTTCACGTAAAAAAGGTCAATTTTCTATAAACTCTACATAACCCACCAATTATTGTAATCAAATGCTGATATTTCAGACTGGTAGAAAGATTAAGTGAAAATAATAATTTAAGCGCTAGGATATGAACGTTTGTCAGTTATAAAGGACCACGGTGGTCTCAGACAAACATTAAGAATAAGTCCTGCCCACTGGTTTAGAGTTTGGAGAATTTTGAGAAATCTAAGATTTCATGGATTTTTCTAGGTCAGTGAATAAATTATGTACACACTAGGAAAATTCATTGGATGCTCAGGATTTCTTTAGATTTAATAAAAATGTTTTATACATTTGATAATATTATGTTATTAAAATGCCCGATGTTTGATTCCTTGACAAATATAATATTTATCTTAGTTTAGTTTGATGTCCTTACCTTCGAATTAATATTATTTTATTTAAAAACCAGCGATTTTATATTTCTAACAAAAACAAAAATACTTGTTTTCAAACAATCCTCACTTTTTTATGCTCAAATAACATCCAGAAGAAATATAATTGGTATGGAAATTTTTTAATATCATATAGTATCGTAAAGCGCGCTACACACAGATACTACGCTTACCCGGAATTAATCGAATAAACAACATGTAAAAAAATATTTTAAAAATAATTTGTTAACTTCTGCACATTAATACTTGCTACTATTTAGAGAGAAAAATTCTACCCTATGGGCCAGTTTCATAGTCAAATTTAGTACGCCTCAAGTGCGGCGCTACACTAAATACAAGACGACACCTACCTAAACTCGAATGGAATGGGCCGTTCTCGCATAGGAAGCTGGCCCATTCCATTCTGGTTTAGGTAGGTGTCGTCTTGTACTTAGTGTAGCGCCGTACTTGAGGCGTACTAAATTTGACTATGAAACTGGCCCTATGAATGGGAACATTTCACGAAAGCCCCATAACAGTCTGCTCTGCTTAACTGCTGTTTGTAGCCTAGACCAGCGGTTCTTAAATATGTTTACTTTCTCGCTTTCTTACAGGTAGAGAAAGTATTGTGATCGTGGAAAAAATTAACTATAAGTTTTGATACGTATCGATGTTTCATGACCCCCTCGAATCCGAAAAAGTTGTTTTTTGAATTTCCGTCTGTCTGTCTGTCTGTACCTCCAACTAGAGCCTAAACAATTTTATCGATCAGGCTAAAACTCGTTATCTAGGGTTTTCATATGGTTGCCCCTATTTTTTTTTGGAATAGGACATCTAGCCCTAAAATTAAGGGTAATTTACTGAAGGGCAAAAAGAGAAAAAATCGATTTTCTCAATATTGATTCTTATTATCTGGGTTAAATTTCATTTCTAAAAATTTCTAAATATTATAAACAAAATGGCTACTCTCAATTTTTCAACAAAATGACTTTAAAGGCTCCAGTATTATGCGTAAATTATATTTTTTTTATAATATCTCCTAAACTATTTGAGATATGAAATTACTTATCGTTACAAATATGTAGGTCTATTTATAATAAAAATATTTTATTGGAAGCATATTTTTATAAAACAAATAATTTTTAAGCCATACGCAAATATATATACATATTAACTTTTCGAACAAAAAAGGCTGAGCATTGCGGCCGCAAAATAAATGGTACAGAAATCCACACGTGTTTCTCCCTCTATTGTTTGAAAATTGAGATATTTACTCAAAACTCGTAATTTTTGTGAAACGAAATAATATACAATAGCAAACCCAAGCATAAATTGCACTATACTTAAGTAAAACTTTTTTTAGACCCGGTTTTAAATTTTATAATTTTGTTTATAAAGAATTAATGTCCTCATTTGTATGTTTGGACCAATAAAAAGATCAATGTTGTGTCCACAAGGGTCAATGCTTCCTATTAAAATTTCAACTTCTGGTTAAAATTTTCGAGATTTTATTAGGTGTTGCAAATCTTCATGCCATCACATTGCTATTAAATTCCTCAATTATAAATTTTGACCAATAAAAAATGTAAATATTGACTATTGAGTCTAAAATAAATATAGATCATATTTGTAAAAATATTTCTCCTATGGGGTTTAAGGAAAAACAACATAAACTTTAAGAGACATACTTATATTTAACTACTCAATGGCATTAGGAATTATTGCGTCAACACTTAAGTAGTATCTCTTACCAACTAAAGCTCACAAAATTCTATTAGTATATTTTACAATATTTAAGAAGCTGTTGGATTTATAAAAATATATTTCATCTAAAAGTTTTTTACTTTTAACAGTACTACAATTTTACAGTGATAAACTATTTAGTATCTCAAATAGTCGCGGAGATACGGAAGTTTATGCTTCTGTAAAGTACCCTAAAATTAATTTTCATGGTAGAATGAAAATGTCCAGTTTATTTAAAATCTTAATCAACACCTAGATAAGAATTTTAATCAAAATCTTTAGATATCATATTCTGAAAACTGAAGAATGACATCTGGACACGGGAATCGAACTCGGGACTTTTGTCTTAGTACGCCAATGCTCTTACCACTCAGCTGTCCAGGATCCATCCCGTGCTCATGGTCATTCTTCACACTATTCACTCATATTTTAAGGCGGAGTCTATAATGGACGTTTTGAAATCGTCGGCTACTAATGTGTGATTTATTAAGATCACGAGCTATCAGATAACGCAGCCACCTTCAACTCGATAATTGGCTTATTGCAGCCATTTGTACAATGATTATAACTGTACGGGATTGCATATTAATGAATCAAACAGCCAAAGCTATTATTTATGCATTTTAGTGAGGATTACTCCATCTAGATATCATATTCTGAAAATTGAAAAATAGATCCTGGATAGCTCAGTGGGCATTGGCATACTAAGCCAAAGGCCCCGGGTTCGATTCCCGTGTTCAGGTGTCATTTTTCAATTTTCAGAATATGATATCTAGATGAAGTAAGTCTCACTAAAATGCATAAATAATATCTTTGGCTATTTTATTCAAAATCTTTAGAGCCAATTTTGAGAAAATCGATTCTTCTCTTTTGGCCCTTTCTTAAACTACTCTTAGTTTTAAGTTTAAGCAGACACATAGACAGACGTCATTGCATAGATCACTTTTTAGAGTTTGAGACGTCGACATACATCAACATTTCAGGTTAGATTTTCTTTTTCTGTCGCAATACTTTTACCTTTTGTGTTCGTAAAGTTAATATAATATATATATATATATATATATATATATTACGTATATCTTGAAGGTTATTGGTTTTATAAAAATATGCTTCTTATAAGATATTTGTAGACCCTATTATAAAGAGAAATACATATTTGTAACGATAAGTAATTTCATTTCTCAAATAGTTTGGGAGATATTATAGAAAATATAATTTACGCATCAGACCGGAGCCCATAAGTCATTTTGCCGAAATATTGAGGAAAGCCATATTGTTTGTAATATTTATAAATGTATGAAAATAAAATTTAATCAAAATCGTTTTAGCCGATTTTGATAAAATATACTTTTTTTTCTCTCTCCAGTAAACTACTCTTAATTTTAGGGTTAGATATCAATTTCCAAAAACCCCTAGATACCTGAAAACCCTTGATACCAAGTTATAGCCCGACTGTTAAAATAGTTTAGGCTCTAGTTAAATGTACAGGCAGACAGACAGAACGGAAAGTCAAAAACAACTTTTTTGGATTCGGATGGTCATGAAACTTCAAGATTCATCAAAATCTTGAGTTCGATATTTTTGGCGATCACAATTATCTCTCTACTAGTACGTCTGGTACATAAAAAAAAGCTGCACTTTTTGATTGGAATATGCTACTTTTTGTGGTCATAAATGAGGTCATAAGAGACCTTTTCAGATAGGGAGCCACATTAAAATCCGTGCAGGACACCAAAATG